>JACEGR010002023.1:0-143367 GCA_014170235.1 Listronotus bonariensis
AGAGAAGGGGGATATAGTGAAAATAGGGTTTATTAATTTAGAATCGCCATTGATCCTATTTTTTTAATTGTTGTATAATGGATGCAGACTTACCTTGACTAAAAATGATTTAACCCCAAATTAAGATCGATCAGATAAATACGATAATGCGCGTTTAAAGTTTTTATTTGACTTTTATAAACAGCCAGAACATAATTTTAATAATCTAACCTAAAATGGATTCTAATAATAAATGATTTAATACAAAATCATTCAAAGCACCTTTTATACAATATGAGCAACGCTGTTTGGTTCATCGACAGGCAATAGAATAACAAAACAAGCACTATTAGTCACGCATGTTTACATGCCGGGATTTAGTTAGATTGTCTTTTTTCCTCACATTGCCCATGTGTTATGTTATTTAACTAAACCTGTATAACACAAAGTGCTAATAGTGGATAAAAAAAATAAAAATATTTTGCAAATTTTAATGTCTCCCCGGTAGCGCAGTGAACAAAGTCTTTGAACTCCAACACCCGGGTTGGATTTTTAGCCAGGGTGACTTTTTTGAGGTAATGGTTACTAAAACGTCTGTAGGGGCACTACCGCGTTGTCTAAGATATGCTGTGAATTGCAAAACTGCATGCAGTGTTTGGACAATGTTAATGAAACGGGGGAAAAGATGAGATTAAACATCTAATAACCCGACCCCCACATTACTTTGGTACTTTGGCCTAAGCCTTTGTAAAGTGTCACAAAGGTTAAAATAATATTCCAGGATAGATCCTCTTTAATAAACGCCTGGTTATAAATAAGGTAAATTTATTGGATTCGTTACATCTGAATATCACTGTCTTATTTATTATCCGTTTTAAGTAGCTAGTTTTATGATAAAATTACAAAATCCAAATAAAAATTGTTTTTCATTTTTTTTTAAATCCCAATGAGAGAAAAATGACTATTTATAATATGATCATAATGTATTAACTAAAACGTATAAAAATATTGGTAAGGATTAAACCTATCATAATTAATTAAGTATATTTTTTTTTAATTTAAAATTAAATCCAGTTTTTATTTTAAACTAGAAGTACAAAGCACACGTTATTTATAGGTTTCGTAATTTTAGTATGCTTACTACATATTTTAATGTTAAAAATAAACATTAAATATTTTGAATCCTAACCTTGCCCTGTTAAATGATAATTTATTTCACAGGTTACACTGCTATTCGGAATAATTTATTTAGTGATGATGTAGGGGATTTAAATGAACTTGTAAAAATATTTAGTAATAGTTGGGCGTAAAAATACAGGACCGTTTAAGGAGCATATATTTTTAGGTTTCATAAATTTAAAAAATGTATATATTATTTAGCAAATAGGATTTTTAAAGTTATCCAAATGAAGTTGAACATGAATATCATTGGTTTATACTATTATATACTAAAACATTTCATCAGAAAAATGACTTAAATCTATCTCCATCCAGGGAACTTGCAGTAGACTTTTCATATTTAGGGTGTTCTTCAAGTGAAGTCATTTATTTTAACAGTTTATAGAATTTATAAATAGAAGTAAATTTATCAATTATTGTTTATGTAAAAAATCCAAATAGGGGAATGATTAACGATCATTTTAAAAAATAAAAATTTTAACGACTTACTGCTGTTGCATCGTAGGCTGCATTTTGTCGCTACTCTTTAAGCGACCCCCTTCCCCCTTAATGCCTCACGTTATTTATGGACGGCCCCTTATTTGTAAAATTGTGTGCCTCTTTTATTTAAACTTAACACGTAAAGCCGCGCCCAGACTTGCAACACTTCGCCGCGCCGTTCCACGCCGCATACCCCGCCACATGTTTTTATAAACATGTAAACGTTAAAAGTTTTTTTTTATGAAATAATTTTTTTATAAAAACAATTTTGGCAAATCTCATCTATAAGCTGTTAAAATTAATTAATTCATTTTAAGAACACTAGATACATAGATACATGCATAGGTATAAAACACTAATCATTTACATGTATGACTTCTATCAAGTTTCAGTAAAATATTAAATATTAAATAATTAATAGTTTAAAAAACTAAAAAACACGCTTTTATATGCAACCGAACTAAAAATTAAAAAATAATTTTTCATTAAAAAAATATTTTCACTTCATAGTAAAAAGCGTGGGGTGCATTTTACTATTTTTTCATAACTTTTCCATCATAGATATTGGCAAATATAATAATTATAACATTTAATATATTAAGCACCCCACGCTTTTTACTATGAAGTGAAAATATTTTTTTTAATGAAAAATTATTTTTTAATTTTTAGTTCGGTTGCATATAAAAGCGTGTTTTTTAGTTTTTTTAAACTATTAATTATTTTTCATTTTTTAGTTCGTTATATCAATTAATTTTTTAAAAATAAATGCTCCAGTTTATTCACTAAAAAATTTTTTCGCCATTTTGTCAAGATTAGCAAAGTTTTTCAGATTTACTTTCTGAAAATACCCTAATATAAAATTTGAGTAAAATCGATTCAGATCGAACTCTTGAAATGGCCGGTGGTTGGTACCACTGGGACGTACAGGTGACAGATGACACTTGGTGGAAAATAACCAGCCCCTTTTTTATTAGTTCTGTGCCCCTGTATATCAAATTTGGTCAAAATGGGGGTTGCTCCAACTTTCGAAACAATTACCCAATTTGCATAAATAAGACAAATATTTTTTAAAATATTACCTTTTTAAACTAAAAAGAAATTTACCATAAATGTTTTTTTCTAAATATGAGTTTACTTTAGTTTACTTACCTTAAGTGATATTTTAATGTAGTTTGCTAATCTCCATTTCCAGTCTTTGTCCTAATCTAACATTCGGTACAAGTAGGTACCTAACACTCAATAAAGGCCTTCTTTTAGAAAGTATAAATGGAAGATGGTATAAAAGGTTTATTGGTTATAGGTTATGTGATTTAGGAACTATTTTGCTTACGAATGATTATTCTGGCTGCGGAGGACCATGTTAATTATTTATTTGCTTCTTGTATTTCAATTAAAGTGTATACTTTGTTTTTAATAGCTTAGTTAACTGATTTTTTCAACTTTAATTTTACATTGAAGGAATTTTAGGTTATGTTATGACTGAATGACTGTGAATTTTGTCAGATGTCAGTTGGTAATACATATTTCTGTTTTATGACCGCCTGTTTTAAAAAACAAGTGAAGGTTATTCGTTCGTTAAAAAAACAGATGAAGGTTATACGCTCCCGGAACGAATACGTTCAGCGAACGAATGAGTTCAATTTAGCAGAATTGAGCCCCTGTCCCCAACCCGTCGGCAAATGTTGTCAAGTTCGATTATTCAATTGTCTAATCTGGCGCATCCGCCAGAACGTACGATTTTTCACTTTTCCGGTTTTCCTGGAAAATGCTGGAACTTAACGGGATACTGTTTTTAAATTATTGCATCTTCATCGGTCCTTGATACGTGTGCAAAGTTTCAAAGAAATCGAATAGCTGGACGTTGGTTAAAATTAGGCTCAAAGATTCCGTTACATAGATAGACAGATGGATAGATAGTTACAACCCAAGTTAATAAAAAGCGTGTTAAAAACGATGTTTCTTTTCTTTTCCATCTCAAATTTTATACAAAATTGTTTTATTAAAAAAATGTTTTTAGTGAGTTTAACTCTTAAACCGACGATATATTAGTCATAATCCGTCTTTATTTATAGGTGTTATGTATATTTTACGTAACTTGTGTTATGTGTATGTACAAGTCTGATTTTTTGGACCGCAATTATCTTTGACATTGAATATTTTTTAACATTTCTAATTTTTGCCTTTGGGTATTTTTTTGATAGATAGATGAGTTAATTTAGAAAAGGATTTCTTATGTATATGTTACGCCGAATTTCTGTAATTGCCGATTTTATGTATTCGACAAAATTAAAATTTTGCTTAAGTAATTCGCGGAAAATGTTGTTTTGTCACATTCGGGGGTCATGGTTAGTTCTGGTTAGTTAAAGCTGTTTTTTATAAAGCAAATTAAAAAAAAGATTAACTAACAAGAATTAACCATATACACCCCAATGTGACAGTTTTATTTACTGCTTATTTCACGAATTAAACACAATTTTGCTCTAATACCAAAGACAATTATTGTAGTTTTACTATAGGCTTCCAGAACAATGCTAAATTTTTGGTCATCAGTTTAAACGCTGGCTTGGCTAAATTTATGAAGCGGCAAATTATACGTACTGTTTACGTGTGTACTCGATGGATACCCGCTTCATAGATTCTACGAAGCGAGCGTCCAAGCTGATGACCAAACATTTAGCATTGTTCTGGGTGTCTATAGTGAAACTACAATTGTCTTTGCTAATACATGAAATCGACAATTATTACATAAATCTATGATAACGCTTAGAATAGTCGGTAATTTAAAAAATGGAAAAAACAATACTTGCTCTAAAACCCCTTTTAGAATTCTAGGCACATATCAATTAATTATTTTTATTAAACTATTTTTATAACATATAATAAGATATGTTTTTTTTAACATAAATCATTATTTTTCTTTTTTTGTAAATTGCCTTACGGATAAAGTTTTAATATTCGTTTTTGTAATTAAGTAATTTAATGAAATTATAAAACTATTGTGTTTAAACTCATTAATGTAGTTTAAAACTCGGAATTAATCTATTTCAATGAGGATTCTAAAAATAACTGCATTTTATTTCATGGCCTTGTTTTTAGTTGCTCAACGCGCGAAAGCAATGGGGAACTAACGTTACATGTAATGCCGTAACGTTAATTTTTGCTAAACCATAATTGCTGTATTCCTTTTATGCTCCAGAACCGCCTGGAACGACACCGTAAGTGTTCCTTTTACAATTTTTTGATATTTTTTCATGTTGTAGAACCTTTCTTGATATTATTGACAGTTCAGAGAACGGTTCTACAAGGTAAAAGGAATACACTAAGTACCATCAAGGTGTTACGCATGAAATAATTCGTTTAAAAGAAGTGAAGGCTAACATACCGCACAGAGGAGTATAGAAGATGGCGGATTTATGTTTTGAAATTGCTCGTTAGTCGACAGCTCGTAATGCACGTGGAATATGGTTCTACAAAACTGCATTAACTAGCCGTATATTGTATACGGTGTGTACGTTATAAGAAATCTGTGGTTTTTCTGTGTACAGGGTTTTTTTTTATCTTTGAACAAACCACGAAGGCTAAAAGCCTAAATACTAACGTACCGTGGGTGTCTTAAGAGAGGTAAGAGGAAGTTTGTTGACACGGGACTTAAATACTTGAAGATTTGGGGGAAGGAAAGACTTCCACGGGCAGCAGGTTCCACAATCTAGAAACTCTAGGGATAAAAGAACGAACAAAGTGGGAAGTTCGGGGCCCGTCCAGTTGGACGGTATAGGGATGCATACGCGCGGAACCACGAGTTTCTCTGTTGGGAACCGTAAGTGGAGGAACTATACTGGACAATTCTTCAGAGCAGAAGCCATGGAAGTACCTATAAAAGCGATAAATCCCCCACAGCCCGACGATGGGCAAGAGAGGGAAGCCTTTTGTAAGTAAAGGATCATTAATGAGACGAATAGCTCTCCTTTGAATAGAATCAAGAATGCTTAGGGTTGTGGGGGACGCCATGCCCCAGATATGAGAACAATATTCCAAGGGAGGTCGGATTTGGGACACATATAAAGTGTATAAATTAGAAGGGGAGAAATACTTTTTGGCTCGAAAGAGAAATGCAAGCTTTTTTGAGGCTGCCGTGGCTATAGATACAATGTGTTTATGTCAGTTAAGGTTACTTTCAAATGTGACGCCCACAAGATTGAAGGTGTCTTTGCTCTGTTAAACTTGGCCGCTCATAAGTAGAGGATGAGTATTTGATGACTCTTTTCGCGACAAGGAACATGATTGTGTTTTGGATGCATTAAAATAAACGAGATTTTTGGCGCCCCAATCCAATATTAAATTAAGATCATGCGAAAGAGATATCTGCATCGCTTTGCATCGCTCTGCGTTTGTTTTCCAAATCAGGCTTAGTGATGGGTTTAGGAACCTGAAAACTGGAGTGAAGGGTACTATCGTCGGCGAAACTATGAATGGAATTAGTTGTGGACGAGAGAAGGTCGTTGATGTTAAGAAGGAACAATGTTGGTGCCAGAACTGAGCCCTGAGGGACTCCAGCATTTACTTGGTGAAAGCTTGAAGAATGGCCGTCCACAATAACTGATATACGACGATCAGATAGATAACTAGGGAGCCAAGTACAGAGTTTAGTTGAAAGACCATAGGAGGGAAGTTTATTAAGAAGTGCGGCATGCCAGACCTGGTCGAAAGCTTTGGATATATCAAGAGCAACGATCTGGGACTCACCTAGAAACTCAAGAGACTTATTCGAGCAGTGTGAAACGAAGGAAAGAATATCTGCTGTAGATCTTTTGTGGCGAAATCCATACTGCCTGTCATGCAAAATTTTGTGTTTTTCTAAGTACTTAAGAATTTGTGAATTACGGTATTCCATTTAAGAGGAAAAGTGGCATATATTTTGACTTTCCCAATATTTTTTAATAAATTCAAGATAGCCAATCGATGTATTTTATCTCGGGGAATTTAAAAATCGTATTAAAAAACAAATGCATAAAAAACAAAAGAATTACGCTATCAATATTGCTTTTTTAATAGAATACCATTTTTATAATTATATTTTTGAATTCTTTGCTCAATTCTAAGTATTTTTTATGAAAGGTACTATATGTCTGTCTTTAACTGTTTTTGGTTTATCGACGCTTAAAGAATCATATTTTCGGCTAATATTATTTAATTAAATATATATCAATACACAATAGAGGTAATACAGGTTATTACCAAATCATTAAAATTTATACCTATTGGTGGATTTTAATACTGGTGTTCTTAAATAAATTATTTGTTAGATGAAAAATTACAGATAATAACGCTATATTGCAAGGGTGGAGAAAATGCCAGTGAAGCAAAAAGAAGATACATTCATAATTTTCAAAGAAATTAAAAAAAATTACATTAAAGTATCAGGTAATCACCAGCATTACCTACCTGTATTTCGTATTGAGATATTTCATTAAATAAGCTAAAAATGTAACCTTTTAAGCGTGAATAACTCAAAAACAGTAAAAGACAAACATGTAGTACCCTTAATAAAAAACACTTAGTATTGACCATAGAATTCAAAAATATAATAATAAATATATGATATTCCATTTAAAAATACATCATTTATGGCGTGTCTTTTGTTTTTTATGCAATTGTTTTTTAATACGATTTTTAAATTCTCCAAACTAAAATACATCGATTGGCTATCTTAAATTTCTTTTAAAATATGGAGAAAGTAAAAAAATATGCCAATTTTCCTTTTATATGGAATACCCTGTACCATTAATTAGCGAAAACCCTGTATGATCCTTATTAAAATCCTTTTTAAATCCCCTTATATTCTAAACAAAAACAGATTAGCCAAAATCTGTTTACTCGAAATAAAAAACATAAATTGATCACTCATTCATAAAATCATTTTTGATCTGTATTAGAAAATCGTATAAAAGCAGATTTCTAAACCGACAAAATTTTATCCCAATATGCCGTCGTGATATCGATTTTCCTCGACACACAAAAAGGAGAGTATATCAAGGTATAATACGCGGCGGAAAGCGGAAAACAGGCTGGTCCCCCATGGCATTTCCCCCTGCAAATTTTCCTTTGTTAGGGGCGCCAAAAACAAGGGCCAAACTTGCATGCTTGTATAAAACAATCGATTTAAAATTGTTACTAGAATATGGCACTGTAATATTTTATTATAATGGCCGGGCAGTGAATAAGCAAAATACGTAAATAGTTCCCCCTGTAACTTTTGTACCCTTAATTTATTTCTTTATAAAATTTGTGTATGGCTAATGGGAGGATATAAACAACTTTTGACCCAAAAATGATAGTTGCAACAGTCAAGATGGCGGATGGGCGCCATCTTAGGAAAAAAAAAAATGGAAAGGGGGATCTTGTGGCTCATTTTAAAGATCCTGAAGAGTACTTTATAACCCTAGAATTTAACGTCAATATCTTCACCTATTATAAAATGACGAAACATTAAAAATTACCTAAATTTATGATTCGGATGGCCATATTTCCGAAACTAATAAAGTTAGATGTACTTAATATGGTTTTTTCTTAAAGCTCTTTTAAATATCTTTTTGGTGGTTAATAAAAAACCAGGGTGCTTCATTAAAAAAATAAGTACTTTTTGTATCAGTATCACTGGAAAGATATTTTTTATTATTTTTAAATTGGCGGTCAGATTTAGTTCTTTAATAACATGCATTTCGTATTTAAATTTGTATTGCAACTGATGAAAGAAAATTTGAAATCTTTGCAGCATTTTCAATGGGTCCACCCTATTTTATTTTATATTTAAATTTTATACTAAAATTTATTTTTAATGGCATAACACAACGTATTGTTAATTTTTAAGACGACAAGCTCGGCCAACCGCGCCCACCCGTGGCGTCGCCACTGTACAGATCGGTAAATAGTTTAATTATTAGTTTTCAGTTTATTAAGTACTTCAGAAAACATTTACATATTTGTTATCTGTTATGATTGTCCATTTAAGAAGAAAAATGGATTGTTTAAAAAACGCGATGTTAAATGGGGTTAGTACTTTTATAGATAAAGTTATTTATTGCACACATAAAACTACATTGTAAATAAGAAGTATTCGTCTATAAACGAGTCAAATGTTGCCTTCCGCCATAAAATGATTGTTGGCATATTTTTATCGTGTAGTTTTGATGCAACTCCATTCATTCAATATCTGCGATATAAACAATTCAAACATTCTTCTTTTTTTTAATAACATGACCGTCACAGTCCGGAAATAAAAAAAGGTACCCTATAGGTAGACTTAACAATAAAAATAAACAGCTGTATTAATGAATTTACGATAAATAACTAACATTCTGAACAAATGGGTTGTTACAATTTTTGTGTGTCAAGGGTTTATACAATTTTAGTGAGAAAAATGATATTGACGGCGGGGAAAAAATGAAATCACGTACTCAACAAGATCCCCACAACATAGATTGGCGATCCGAACCGGGACCGCGATTCGCCAGTTGGTGACCCCTGCATTAAATGGCTCACAGACTATGTTGTAACAACAGTAGATTCGACCGTCAAAACAGTAATCGCGTAATCTGTGGAGTTGTCGTTCAACAAGTTGTATGACAGATTGTATGTGTCTGGAAGCAACAATGTGTGCACCTTGTTGCACCGATTGTCTGTACAAACTGTTGTACAACAAGTTGCAAAGTTGGCATAGTTCCAGTCAATTGATAATTTTATTATTCTTCTTGTCATTCTTAATGCTTTTAATTATAATCCTACTCGTAACAACTGACAAAAACATGGAATTGTAACAGAAAAGATGAGAAATAAGTAGTGACGTAAGTTTTTACATGGTGGTTGTACAAACTGTTGTACAACAAGTTGCAAAGTTGGCATAGTTCCAGTCAATTGATAATTTTATTATTCTTCTTGTCATTCTTAATGCTTTTAATTATAATCCTACTCGTAACAACTGACAAAAACATGGAATTGTAACAGAAAAGATGAGAAATAAGTAGTGACGTAAGTTTTTACATGGTGGTTTTAACAAACAATTTACAGCATATCATTTTTAATAATAATTTACACGAATCTAATACGATTAATGTAACAAATAAAATTAGGTCCATGCTAACTTTTTTGGATGCTTTTTATTAAAAAGGTCCCGTTAAACAAACGAATACAGTATGCTTAATTTAAAACGAATTTCCATTTTACAACAGCCAGTAAAATTGATTTAAACTTTGATCTGATTAAGTGAAAAACTTTTTTGTCTCGCGCTCCGCGTTGAATCTGACCCAGATTCCTCGGGACCGAATGTTTGTTATGTGAACTTGATCTTTACCGCTATTTTGCCTTGGCTTGGCGAAAGTCAGAGGCGTTTCTTTTTTTATCGAGTTCGCTTGTAGTGGGAGTTTATTGTTATTATCTTGTCACGAAAGTATTATTAAATACTTTATAGTGCGTAATTAATTCTTTATGTTTCAAAGTAATTTGATAACATCGATGTTACGTAGGTACGGTTGCAGTTCTCTTTGACGTAATATCAGCGTTGAACATTAAATAATAATACTTGGAATGATATGAAATGTACCGGGTGTTTCAAGTCAATGAACTGCTAGCTACATATTATGGAGTTAGAATTTAGTTTTGTTCCAGCAAAATGTTGGAAACATGTTAGCAACACTCGTAAAACGCAAAAATTGTTACAAACATTAGTCAAAAATGTTGGCAACAGTTTTCTGCTGAAACGAAAAATAAACAAGGCGTGCATACTACTTATACGTCAATACAAGAAAGGTTATGTTAAAAATTTGTCAGTAATGTTTGAAGAAGCTTTGCAAACTTTTCAAACAGTTTCCAACATGTTTTCAACATCTTAAAACTACTGCTGGAACAACAAACGGCGTGCGCAGAATCCAAACGGTTGCAAACATTTCTGACAGCCTGCTGGAACAAACCTATAAAAAGAAGATACACGGTGTTTCCGATTAAAGAGCCATTTTTTTACGCAAAACCAATCACCCAAAATAGGCATTTTTTCTTATCCTAGAAAAAATTGAAGAAGAGCAAAAATAATGTTTTTCTAAAAGCCAATTAGAAGAACATTTACTTCCTTTTACCTTAAATTTGCGACCCTCCCAATCTGCCGCTAAAGCGGTCTCTTCGCGGATTCACGCTTCATCCGGTACTGCTTTAGATTACTTCCCATTTACACAATGAAACTGACCTTTAAAATTTAAATATCGATAATAATTTTTACACGCTTTTTTTACTATTTTGTTTTTAAATTAAATGTTCTTTTTAAATCATAGATAAATACTACTTTGAGTACTGTTTTCGGTATAAACACAGTGGCGTTGATCCAAAATATTTAGTTTTGGTTAGTGCGTAAAAAATGGCTCTTTAATTGGAAACGCCGTGTATCTTGTTTTTATAGGTTTGTTCCAGCAGGCTTTAAGAAATGTTTGCAGACGTTTGGCTTCTGCGCACGCCAAATTTGCCTTTCCAGCAGTGCCATGTTTGTAACATCATACAATTGTTTGTTGTTCCAGCAGTAGTTTTTAAGATGTTGAAAACATGTTGGAAACTGTTTTCGGTATAAACACAGTGGCGTTGATCCAAAATATTTAGTTTTTAATTAATATTTAATAAACAAACTTGAGGAACTGAAAAGTCAGAAGTGCTTAATGGGGTAAAAGAGAACGTTAGACGTTGTAAAATATAAACAAATTATGAATTAAGGGCTAACTTTATTCCTTTTTATAAAGTCCATATCATGGCCCACTAGCGAAATTAAATTTTAAAACTAAAAAATATTGATTTAGGGTCTAAAAGTATAAAATAACTATTAAGTATTATATACTTTTGCTTTCTTTCGATATAATTTATTTATTTAAAAACATACAGGGTTTTCATAAGAAAAAGTATATGTTTGGTACATATCTCAAATAATAATAAATTTAAAAAAATACAACAACATTACTGAATTTTACGTTAAAATATCTACTAATATAAGTTTTCATTTTTGTTGTAAGGTGTAAGACAACTGAAATACGAGCTGGATCAACAAGTAAAAAAATAATATTTTCCTACGACCACTTGTGAAAATAGTAAATAGCACACTGGTTTCATGCATAGAAAATGCGGTATATCACACTAGTGTTGCGTACTTTACAGCACTAGTGTTGCAAAGTACTTTACAACACTCGTGTGATATATATTATGATGTCATTCTAAAAGCTGCTATTGTTTTTGCAAGTGACATATTTATTGTAGTGACAGTAAAAAAACTTTTTACTTACCTTAAACAGTAGAACCCAAATTAGCGAAAATCATCTTATTAACATTAAGTTACTACACAGTATAAGCTTTCTTCTAATATTAAAAAGAGTAATAATAAAATTTCCACAAAAATAAAAACATAAACAAAGATAGACATAACCACAAAAAACAACTTTCACTGACTGCTCGCTCAGTGGCACAGTGTTGTCAAGTAAGTATATCAAATTAAAAATCTCCCTCCTACCTTTGAGCACGCACTTTATAGAGGGAGCCTTGCCGCTTGACCGTTCAACCTAAAGCGATTCATATTTTTTATATTTTTTCTTAAAAATATGAGAAAAAATGTAATTTATACTTAATTTTACGTGTGATGTTCAGTTTCATTAACTCGTTTTACCAATTTTACCCCACCCAGCACCCCTTTTCACTCCCCGGTCCCGTAAGTTTGTTTACTGATATTTAAAAAAAAACGGAATATTTTGGATATGCGCCACTTACGTTTTATTTAGAAGAGTGTCTAAAATATGTAAGTATCAATAATTTTTAAAAAACCCTTAAAATAGCAGAAAACCGTATTAAACTATTACCGTTATTACCTAACCAAACCATACAATTCTTATTAAGTGAGGGCCTTTTTAAATTCCAAAATGATAAAAAGTTATATAATGCTTCTAGGTAGGTGATTTTCGATGTAAAAATATTGTCAAAACAGTATAATATAGCAGTGAGGAGAAGTACATATCACACTAGTGTTACAAAGTAAAAATCGCCCTAGTGTTGCAAAGTTCTCAATTGTTTTTATTTTTCTGTAAAGACAAACTTTAATTTTTATTTTTGGTGAATAATTTGTGGTTGTAGGAAAAATTGTGTAATAGTACTCGTGTGAAAATTAGTCATTTTCTACACTTTTAATGTAATATACTATTTCGCGCTCTATGCCAAAAACGAAGAAAACCATGAAATATCTTAGTGTTATCTTTCGTGATATCAAAACCGGAAGTCTCTATCCCTAATAATAACTAAGTACCCTGTAATTGCAATGAAATCCGGACGCCCTCTACACAGTTAAACTTTAATCCGGTTAAATACAGTTACTCCTTGTCGCGAAAAGAGTCATCAAATACTCATCCTCTACTTATGAGCGGCCAAGTTTTACAGAGCAAAAGACACCTTCAATCTTGTGAGCGTCACATTTGAAAGTAACCTTAACTGGCATAAACACATTGTATCTATAGCCACGGCAGCTTCAAAAAGCTTGGATTTCTTTTTCGAGCCAAAAGTATTTTCCCCTTCTAATTTATACACTTTATATGTGTCCCAAATCCGACCTCCCTTGGAATATTGTTCTCATATCTGGTGCATGGCGTCCCCCACAACCCTAAGCATTCTTGATTCTATTCAAAGAAGGAGCTATTCGTCTCATTAATGATCCTTTACTTACAGAAAGGCTTTCCTCTCTTGCCCATCGTCGGGCTGTGGGGGATTTATCGCTTTTTTATAGGTACTTCCATGGCTTCTGCTCTGAAGAATTGTCCAGTATAGTTCCTCCACTCACGGTTCCCAACAGAGAAACTCGTGGTTCCGCGCGTATGCATCCCTATACGGTCCAACTGGACAGGCCCCGAACTCTCTCACTTTGTTCGTTCTTTTATCCCTAGAGTTTCTAGATTGTGGAACCTGCTGCCCGCGAAGGTCTTTCCTTCCCCCCAAATATTCAAGTATTTAAGTCCCGTGTCAACCAATGATCTAAAAATTAAAAGGATTGCTAATAGAAAATGATCTGCATATATTTTCAATGGACCTGCGCACGAAATTTTTACCCCACACTGGGAGAATTGCTGTACACCTTTGCACATGCGCAGTTCTTATAAAAGTTAGCATTTCTCATTTAAAACCCAATATAGTGTTGGCAACATTGACAAAATTTGCAGTATTTTAATAAATATAGTGGTTGCAACACTGAAAACGTTTACCTATACATTGACAGGGTCACACTCATCCTAATTTAATTTATAATTTGGGATTTCCCGATCGTCAAATCCAGGTAAAATTGACGCCGTCGACCGCCCAAAACCAATCTCCCATCTACGGTCGACCGTTATTAGGTATAGTCATTTGGTACTTGGTGTTTTATTTGTGCGTTGTGAGTAATTCTTGGTGTTTTTTTAACTTTTGTTTAATTTAAGTTTTGTATAACTAAAACTAAATAATGAGTAAGTAGCAAATTTTCTGTTTCAAATAATACTCTTTATTGCCATGCAGTCAATTTTTTAGAGATCAATAAATCCATTATTTTTTGAAATAGTTATGGTTTGGGTTATTTTTTTTTAAACAGGAAAAATTGTATTTAACGATTATAGAAAAATATACATGGCGGTCCATTTAAAATAACAAACTTGCCCTATATACGAAAATTGGCCGTTTTCGTAAGAAATAAATGTCACAACCAAATGGCAAGGATATAAAAGAAACTTAAAAAAATCTAAGGCTTTTCGCGAAAACCGCATTTTAATAATTTTATTTCTTCTAAAATTATTCGCGGTGAGAATGGGTTAAAATATAGTCGGACACCCTGTATTAGCATTGGACTGATGCATTTATAATCACACAAAATAAAATATGGCAGTTTAATTAAAATAATTTGACATATTTTCAAGTTATAATACGTAGCCATAAGCAATTTCGTCGGCAATATCACGAAGTGGCGTATCTCAAAAAGTAGGAAAATTGACTAGAGCTGATGTAATTGCTTAACAAAAGTTGCTTCTTAATATTACAAATTGGCATATGTTAGATTCTGATATCTTTAAAAGTTATAGAAATATAATACTAAGCCTATTTCATTTTACTAAGAAAAGAGTAGTACAAAAAATACCTAAAAAGCACCCTTGTGAAATTTAAACAAAAAAGATACGCCGCTTCGTGATATTGAGGACAATTTATACCATATAATATCTTGTAGATTGCTTATTGCTCGTATGTTAAAAAAGGAACATAGGTATCTTTCTGTGGAATGTTTTGAATAAAATTAAATAGTCCAAGCGATTCCATTGCGCTTTAAGCCTAGTTTAAGATTATTACATTATCAAGTTTATTTCAAGTTGGCATTTGTAGGCAAATTAAATCAATAATTAATTACTGGGTCCTTTACCAATTTTAATATTTGTATTTCACGTTTTTTTTTGTGGTTTCAATAACAAATATGAGGTCAGTTTGGCCTAACCACAAAAATTAGCAATTTCAATGGCATTACACGCCAAATTTAACTGAACGACAACTGCTACGTCAACGGGAGCGAAATATCAGTTTATGAATTGAGATTTATTCCTCAAACAAGTTACACCAAAAGTAATTGCTTTTATGATAAAATACCAACCATTCAGTTTTGTTGTGTCAAGGTAGTGTTAAGAAGAAAGATAATAATGCGAAAAAAATTTCGTGCAGGTTTGAGGATTAAGTAAAAGTGAGTCCTCATGAATCAAAAGAAGGTGTTTTAGCAATAAAATGGAATTTAAATTGAGATCAGTGCTTCTAAGCACTCTCGTTTGCTAAATCTTAATAAAATCGGCGATACGACCGAAAAATAAAAAAATATACAACAAAAAATAGTCCCCAATATAAAACCGGTTTACATTTTAGGGACTGCTATGAAAGATGAATACAGACTTAAAATAAAATATTTAAATATGTATACCCCAAAATTACTTGGTATATTTTCTTTATAAATGAATCATATACAAAATGTTAAACCCGGTCCTGTTGTTTGTTTTCGGTTAGTCAGTAAATGTTTATTGCGCATGCCCACAAGTGTACTGCGCAGTGCCCACGTAGGGGTTATTGTGATTTTCGCTGCATTCATCCATATTTATTTTTCAGATCATTGGTGTCAACCAATGATCTCGATGGATTGCCAATGTTATAACCTGCGCGAAACATAAGTTACATTTCATGGGCGAAAAAACCGGTTTGTGCGCAAGCCAGTTGAGGGTAAACGCACCCGGCCCCAAACAAACTATCCGCATTATAGAAAAGAATTTGTTGACGGCGTCCTGGTTTTCTGTTCGAAGTACGGTAGCTAATAAGCGTTACGGTCAGACCGCGGACGAAGGGTACGGGGTGCCGGTGTTTGTATTTTGCCACGGCTTTTAAGTGCGCATGTTCGTCCACCCACTGCGCGAGGTCGTAAAAATCCGAAAAATGCTTCTTGCCACTGCGGATCTAAATGTAGGTTATCTATGGTGTCAACAAACTCCCTCTTACTCCCGCTTAAGACACCCACGGTACGTTAGTATTTAGGCTTTTAGCCTTCGTGGTTTGTCCAAAGATAAAAAAAACTCTCAAGCATAACGTAATATTAAGAATAAAGGCATGTAACATAAAATCAAAATAAGTGGCTTAGAAACTTCATTTTTTTCGCTTGTTAACTTTTATAACAGTCCTAAATAAAAAGAATCTCTTTTTTGACACGTTTTAAGCGTCTGTACTTTATCGATTCCTAAATTATTTATTCCGCGAAAATACACTCCTGAACAAAAAAACCGGATAAATTTTAAATAACTTTTTTGTCCGATTTTAATTATCTTCTGGTACCGTTGTAGCTCCTTCCATTATGATTATTATTTAATATGAGAATTGCGAAAAGTTTAATAGAATTAGGTGTTATACAGGGGAGAGCCAAATGTATTTTGCCCAAACTTTTGAATGCACTGTGGAATTATTTACCGTCACAGTTTTTACCAATATATTGGATTTTAAAGTCCCATCTTTTTTAACATTTTCTTTTTTTTTATTCATGTCAGTATCTCTATTTTGAAAATAAATACAAATTTTTAAATAAGACACTGAGAATTTATGTATTAGGCGTCAACTTCTAAGTTTAAATCTTCCTTAGAAATTTTTATTTTTTGATGATAAAAAAATATTGATTTGTTACGCTGGCTTTGTATTTTCTAAATCAGTAATCAGATTTTTGTTATTCAGGAGTGTTATAGGCCATATTTCACTATGATTAAACAAAGAAGTTCAGACATTAACGCCCAACGAAGTGGGCACGAGTCAGCTTATCTTGGATAAACTATAACTAAAGTTCTGTATTGACGATACTATATATCTCAGCGGATTTTATTGCGGTTTTTTTATTAGATAGAGTAATTTAAGGGGAAGGTTAATATGTATAATAATATAAAAAAAACATATACAGAGTGTTTAAAAGAATTGTTTACATTAAAAATTCGATATTGACGTTACTATTTTCAACGTATTCTGATGCGGTTTTTTTAATAGAAACAGTAATTCAAGAGAAAGGTTTATATGTATAATAATTTCAAAAAATACATATACCGAGTGTTTAAAAAAATGTTTACATTTAAAATTCGATTTTGACGTTCCTATTCCTAACGGATTTTGATGCGTTTTATTTTTTAATAGATAGAGTGATTTAAGAGGAAGGTTTTTATGTATAATCTTGTAACAAAAAAACATATAAAGAGTGTTTAAAAAAATTGTTTACATTTAAAATTCGATATTGACGTTACTATTCTCAACGGGTTTTGATGCGTTTTTTTAAGAGATAAAGTGATTCAAGAGGAAGGTTAATATGAAAAATAATTTTAAAAACATATACTCAACGGATTTTGATGCGGTTTTTTTATTTGATAGACTGATTCAAGGGCAAGGTTTATATGTGTAATAATATTCAAAAAAACATATACAGAGTGATAGTTTACATTTAAAATTTGATATTGACGTTACTGTTGCAATTAAAAAAACGGTGTTTATAGGAATTGTGCTCTGGGTATCTATGGTTTATAAAATATACGTATATATATATATATATATATATATATATATATATATATATATATATATATATATATATGTGTAGAGTTATCATTCCGGGAGTATATCCGTTGGTCATTTGTGTTCCTTGCGTGGATTTTGCACATATATATGTATATATATATATATATATATATATATATATATATATATATATATATATATATATATATATATGTATATGTTACATTAAAAAAAACCCTTAAAACTAAAATGCATTTTAATGTTATTATATCATCCAGAGGTTTACAGAATTGCTTAAATATAAAGATTTGCCAAAGTAATTATTAGTATTTAAAAATATTTTACAGGAAGTACAAATATTTTTTATTAGGTTTCTTATTACTATTTAATGGATTTTAATGCGTTTTTTTAATAGATAGTTATTTATTAAGAGGAAGGTTTATATAATAATATCAAAAATATTTACGGTATAGGGAAGGGGAATTGTCTTACTCCGAATTTAACGCGTAGAAGCCGCGGGCAAAAGCTAGTCATGTATAAATTGCATGGTTTCCTTTAAAAATTTATACATTTAGAATAGAGATATTGATATAAAATAAAAGAAGGAAATGTTAAGAAAAGATGGGGCTTTAAAATACAATGCACTGATAAAAATTGTGACCTTCAATTATTTTACAGTGTGTCCGATAATTTGGACCAAATGCAACATTTGGTTCTCCCTGTATAACACCTAATCATGTAAAACTTTTAGCAATCCCCGTATTTAATAATAATCTTGATGGAGGAAGCGCTATCCTTGGCCAAAAAATCATTAAAAATATGTCAAAAACCAAAAAGTTATTTAAGAATAAATTTGAACAACGTTTTTTGTTTGTCTAGTTTTTTTGGTCCAGGAGTGTATTTTATTCTCAACAATTTATGACAAAAAGTTCACTTTAAATTAAATTTTTATAATGGTGTTAGCTACTTAGCATTCATTATTTGTCGTAGTCGACTGAGTAAGTTAATATGAACAGAGGTATATTAGCATGCAAGCGTTTATGTAAGAGACGTTTAATGAGGACGACATAAAGAAAACAGTTCACTGTTAAAAATGTAAATTTATGCGGCACGGCAGGATGGCAAGGCGAATGCTTTAGCTGGTAATTGCACGGCCGGGTCGTGGGCTGGCAAAGGTAGTGGAAGAAAATAATGCCATTAAATCATTTAGGCAAAAACAAAAGGTAACTTTATTTTTTTATATACACAAAACTACGAATTTAAGACACTGCCGGGGCATTCCACGCGAAATGGGAAAATGACTAATATTTAAAAGAAGGGTAAGTTTCTAGAAACCTGTGGCAACTTGGATTTTGACGAAATTTGGTATTTAGGGGTTTTTGGACGCTGATCACGAATCTGGCCGAAACGTTTCGTTCTCGAGATATCCATCATCAAAGTTGAAATTTAAACTAATCCTATTTTACTATATTCCCCCTTCTTTTGCACACAAATCTTGATTTAAAGCCAAAGTGCCACACAATATTTGATTTTTAAACCTTTTAAAACCTTATTTGTCTACATATTTTACATATTTTGCATTCAATTGCATAGCTTTACTTTGATAATGCCGCAACCATACATACACATAGGGCTTCATGGCACACTGAGATTGAAATAATTCAAAGTAAAGCTATGCAATTTATCGCAAAAATAATGTAAAATTCGAAGAAAATGGGGTTTTAAAAAGTAAAAATCAAATATTGTGTGCCACTTTAGCTTTAAATCAAGAATTATGTGCAAAAAGAAGGCGGAATATAGTGAAAATAGGATTAGTTTAAATTTCAACTTTGATGATGGATATCTCGAGAACAAAACGTTTCCGCCAGCTTCGTGATCAGCGCCCTAAAAAATCCCCATATACCAAATTTCGTCAAAGTTGGCGCGCAGGTTTTTAGAAAGTTACTAAAAAAGCTGTTAAATCAACGAAAATAATGGCAAATTCTTCAAACTTGGTAGTTGTAATAAGGGTCAAGAGACCTTCAAAATAAGGTATCACTCGACCCGTCCTTCATTTGTAGATTTTTGGGGTAAGTCTTACCCCTGCTAGAGGGTTGCAATTCAGGTTGTGAAAGTAGCAAAACATGTTTCTCCCTAAAATCAAAAATTGACGTGTACCAGCGTTTTTCCTTATATAATTTGGAGTACCCAAAAATTAGCTCTATTTCGTTTTCAAATGACCACCCTGTGTTTTTTACAATAGTTTATTATCTATTTATTCTAACTAATTAAAGTTAAATACATAAATAGTAATGTTTCTAAGATTAATATAATTTAAAAGTGTTCTTAATAAACAACTTCATGTACACATTTTGTACTTGTCCCACCAGTCACAATTTTCAAAAAATAAAATAAAAAAAATCACTTCTGTAAAGGTAATGCTTTATAATAATAAATGTTTATAGAATAAATTTTATATTGAGAAGGAAATATCAGTGGCCAAACTGAAATTTGGCTTTAAGTATGCCGGGTAAGAGAGAAGGATTTTTCGATGACCCACCGGTCACAGAAGTGATTACAAAGGGATGTTATTAATTAGCTATTATTAGCATTATTTTAAACAAATGTAAATATTATCTATCCACAGTACGCACGATATTTTTGTCAAAAATGCTTCAGATTACTGACTATTTTTATTTGAGGAGCTCCAAAGCAAAACGCACTTTTTGATAAAACACAACTTTAGGAGTATCTTACAATTTTTAATTCGTTTTTTTTATCTTTGGACAAACGACGAAGGCTAAAAGCCTAAATACTAACGTACCGAGGGTGTCTTAAGCGAGGTAAGAGGAGTTTGTTGACACGGCACTTAAATACTTGAAGATTTGGGGGAAGGAAAGACCTCCGCGGGCAGCAGGTTCCACAACCTAGAAACTCTAGGGATAAAAGAACGAACAAAGTGGGAAGTTCGGGGCCTGTCCAGTTGGGCCGTATAGGGATGCATACGCGCGGAACCACGAGTTGTTCTGTTGGGAACCGTGACTGGACAATTCTTTAGAGCAGAAGCCATGGAAGTACCTATAAAAAAGCGATAAATCCCCCACAGCCCGACGATGTGCAAGAGAGGGAAGCCTTTCTGTAGGTGAAGGATCATTAATGAGACGAATAGCTCTTCTTTGAATAGAATCAAGAATGCTTAGGGTTGTGGGGGACGCCAAGCCTCAGATATGAGAACAATATTCCAAGGGAGGTCGGATTTGGGACACATATAAAGTGTATAAATTAGAAGGGGAAAAAATACTTTTGGCTCGAAAAAGAAATCCAAGCTTTTTGAAGCTGCCGTGGCTATAGATACAATGTGTCTATGCCAGTTAAGGTTACTTTCAAATGTGACTCCCAGAAGATTAAAGGTGTCTTTGCTCTGTAAAACTTGGCCGCTCATAAGTAGGGGATGAGTATTTGATGACTCTTTTCGCGACAAGGAACATGATTGTGTGTTGGATGCATTAAAATGGACGAGATTTTTAGCTCCCCAATCCAATATTGAATTAAGATCCTGCGAAAGAGATATCTGCATTGCTCTGCGTTTGTTTTCCAAGTCAGGTTTAGTAATGGGTTTAGGAACCTGAAAACTGGAGTGAAGGGTACTATCGTCGGCGAAACTATGAATGGAATTAGTTGTGGACGAGAGAAGGTCGTTGATGTGAAGAAGAAACAATGTTGGTGCCAGAACTGAGCCCTGAGGGACGGTTCGTGTTTTATTATTTAATTTTTATTATGTTTAAAAAGTATTTTAATGAAAATATATTATATTATAAATATATAAATTAAACATATTTCGATTAAAAAACATTTCAAACTTTATAAATAAAAAACGCTGAGTAAAAATGGTGAGGTATTCTAAGAATTGTGTTTTATCAAAAACTGCGTTTTGATTTGAAGCTCCTCATTTGTGACCTTAGCATTAAACAGTGACGATTAAATAAAACTTCTAATGAAAACGTATTAGATTGGCGAAAGCAATTTATTATCATTAAATCAGGCTTCTATCCATTTTAAATGGTGCATTAATAGGAAAAATATAGGTTGTCAGCTTTTTGTGTCTTATTATTTTGTTTATTCATAAAACAAAATGAAGATAGACACCTACTTGCTACCTACGTGTTATAGATTTTATTTATGTATACAACGCAGACAGCTATATTTTATTATCAAACATTTGCTTGACCTTTCCCAACAATTACATTTTACGTAGTTTGGTTGCTTTGAATGAAACGTTGCAATGCTATCAGTAATTGCTTGTTGCTTTCTTTAATTGTTTTATATAAAAATACCAATGCAGGAGCTCTACATTCTTATAAAATAAACTTAATTTTGGAAATTATAATTTTAATATAAATAATTAGGCCGGGGTCGGAAATCGGTTTCAATTATTGCCGCTCATCTGAGACTGATTTTCAATTTGGACGGCGTCAAGTCACCCTGTGATGACCTTGATATTTATCTCTAATATTATCTGGTATACATTTTTACCCAAATTAATATTTATAGGTAAGTAAAGCAACAACAAAGCGGGACCGATGCGTCACCATGCCGGCATTATTTGTCAAATATCTACTTGTTAGGGTTCTGGTTAGAGCATCTCCTTTCCACTCATTGCCGGTGAACCTTTCGATTTGACTAAACGAGTTTTTATATAATCTGGATAATCTGAACTAATCCAAATAAAAATAGTTTATATTTACTTTATTTAGTTTAATAGTTTTAAATAATTTTCGACATTGTTTTAATTTGTATTCAAATCAAAAATCTACAAAAATATGGCCCTAAGAAAATGAAAATACCATTTCAATGCTTATTTTCTGAAACGCAATAGTATAAGTTATAAGTACATATGTATTAGTTAACAAACACAAGCCGTTTTTTCTGTGAAAAAAACTAAATTAAAATTTCTGCAGCAGGTTGTTCAGCGCATTCGCCAAATCCACCATTAAAATGAAGGCTATTTTTACAGCATCAAAACAATAAATCGCACATCCCGTTCAAAGGTGTATCAACTAAAAAAGTAAAAAAAAGAGATTATTCTAAAAACAGATCCTTTTTAACATACTTTGTCCCTGCAAAACTGTATTATTGTTAATTAAAGCATACTCTTTAAAATGTCGGTACCTAAGGCCAGGGCCATCCCTAGGTTGGCTTGCGCCATGGTGCAAAAATATTTGGCGCACCTACTACAAAATGGAATTAGAGGTATAAAAATTTTTGAAGAGCAAAAAAAGTCCTCACTTTGAATCTACATGCTCTTTGCGGTTTTTCTATTTTTCCTCCTTAATATTTTTTTAACGAGGGCTCCACTTTCAAATCACACAACATTCCTATCTACCGCCCTTCATTTCTAAACTTTCCGCCCTTTCTTTCACACTTTTCCGCCCCCAAAACTTGGACCACCCGCTAGGCACGGCCCTGCCTAAGGCGGTACATTGTATATTGTGTTCACGTCAATTTTAGTTTCCTTCTCCTGAAATTTTTTTATATTTTGTGTCAATACAGTTGTGAACGGGATTTGCAAAATAATAACGAGTAAGTGATTATTTCCTAATAAGCTTTATAAAAAAGTTACACATATTTTATAATGTTTAAATTACTACAAAAACATATGGGTGTAAAGGCAGCTATAGCCGTTAAATAAAACGAGGGTTTATGTGTTAATGTTGTGTGAATATAAGGAGTGCACGTTGTATTGGGCACGTAATAAGAATTATCGAAATATTTTTTTAAGGTCGAAAAAAATTATTGCATTTAATGTTTTTTATTTTTTTAATTACTGCCAAGATCGTCTGCTTAAATGCTTTATTCATAAACTTGTGTTGTGGTGAATCCGTTGTCACATGTTTTGTTTATGTTTAGGCATATACATATTTATGACATTTTAAAAGTAATACTTTCAAAATTAGATTCTAAAATATATTAATCTTTTCTTCTTTAAAGTTTATAACAAAAAACTTGCAAAACTAATAAAATATTAATATATGAATTTTTTTATTGCAGGCAAGATACCATCCCGCAGGTTAATACCTGCAGATTATGGATGTGTCTTTTACAAACGTATTGGAGGGGGCGCGACAGTATTTTCAGGGGCTGCCGACAGCCAGTGCTGCGGCCGGCCCCTTTTTCCAACAGCAGCAAAATGCGCCGCAGCAGCAGAACCAACATCAGACGGGCCAACAGCAGATTCAGCAGCATCAACAAGTACAGCAACATCAACAAATTCAGCAGCAACAACATATTCAGCAGCAACAACATATTCAGCAGCAACAGCAGTCGATTTATCAGCAAGGCAGCGGTCAACAATATTCTGGTAGCTCGACCTCTGAAACTGCTGGAACTAATCAGACTCAATGGCAGCAGCCGAGTCCGACTGAACCTAGCAGGTAGATTATCTTATCACGTAGTACTTAAATTAAATTATTCTGATATTACGTATTGGTGTTTTTAAATGACTGCAATATTTCAAAAGAAACTCCATTATTTTTTTCTTTCTAGGCCACCAACTCGGGAATGCACACCAGTTCAAAGACCGTCATCGCGCAGTTCTTCCGGTTCACGGCCGCCATCTCACCCGACTCACTATCAGGATATTCCACGACAATATCATAACACCTATCAACAACAGCATCAAGAACACCAGCCTACCTCGCAGTCCCAGCAAAATACCTTTCAATTTTCAAGACCACAATCGCGTGAAGTCCCCTCAAATCATCAGTACCAGTCTAGTCCCGGTACCAGTTCACCATACCATCAGTCAACATCACCACAGGTGTCCCGCGCGCCATCTAGAGAACAGTTAGCATCAGTTTCACAGAGCTATCCGCATCCACAATCTCCAGGATATCCACCTCCTCCTCATACTCAGTCTCAGTATGTCTATCAGTCTCGTTCCTATTATCCACCAACAGTACAATCGCAACCTCAAACCAAAATTACTAGTAGCTTCCTGCCGTCACAATCATATCAGATGGGTTCACAAAATACATATTACAAACCGGGCGTTTATTCCTCTCAAGCGTCCAGTATACCTTTACAGCAAGGTAATTATCGCGTTGAAAATAGAAGTACAGAAGGTAATATCCGTCATAATGAGGGAGATTACCAAACTTCAACTAGCAATGAGCAGACTTATCGGACAACTCATAATCTACCGCCTATTGCTGCCCTTTCAAGCTACCATTCCAGCAGATCTGCAAAAGAACCTGCCAAAACCACTAGTTTGCGCACTCGTTTACCTTCTTCTAGCGTAAACCAAACTGTAAATAATTCATCTAGGCAACAAAATCAAGTTAGGCCCGAGCCATATTCAAGTAGTTCTAGCTCGAATTACAGCCAATATCAAAATGCAATAATCCAAACCCATCAGCGGATCATTTCACAAGCTACAACTGCCTTAACTCAGTCTTATAGTAACGTTATAATGACTACAACAAATACTTCGTTTTATAATACTCCTACAAATCAAAATCAAGCTTCGTCTCAGTCCTTATATCAACGATCAAAAGGTGAAGGTCAAAATTTTCATAGAGCTCAACCTAATCAAAGTATTGGGTACAGCCACCCAACGATTCTAGCTCATAGAACAAGTAGTATAAATACAACAAATGAAACAGCTGTTTCTGTAATTAAAGCTAAGCGAGAAAGCCCGTTAGACTTATCAGTAAAAACTGTAAGAACTTCGGCCGACTCAACAGATGAGGGTGAATCAACAGGTAGCAAATATAATCAAAACAAGGCACCTGCAAACTCTATTTCTACACATAATTATCCTACTATAGATATTAGCTCTATTCAAAGAAATCTTAACCACAGATCTCAGTTGCCAACAGCAACAGCGCCTAAAGTTGAATTTCATCCTAATTTTAACCTGCCTTCAGGACATTCCAGCTGGATTCCCCCAAAACCCAACGAGGAACCAGTACGAAAAAGTATTTTTCAAGAAAATACGAACCACGCTAGGTCAGATTATAATAGACACTTAGTTTATCAACCGGAAACACTTAAAAATAGGTATCCTACTGGTAATATACCTTCAGTTGCGCAGCATTTACAGGTGCCCGTCAAAAGCTTGCCAGCGCGAGCCGATTTTAGTACAAGTACCCAAAACCCTTACAGATATATACATACGATAACCGTGAGGTTTCCGGGAAAAGGCCTGGAGAACTTTCACAACCTGTAATTCCTAATAAAATGGCAAAGGTTGAAAGTTGGAGGCACTCTATTGATCTTCAAATTGAACAGAAGTTATCGCATTATAAGCAACAACAGCAACAACAACAGCAGCAGCAACGTCAACCACAACAGAATCATGTACAACCGTTGGAACACCAAACAAAAATATCGGATGGATCTGTTAAACCTGTAATTAATGGCGGTCATTCTTCATTAAACAAGGTTAAAGATGTAATAAACTATCCGAAGCAGCATTATGAAGCAGTGATCCAGCAAAATCAACAACCTTATAGTAAGGCAAACAGCTATTATTCCCAGACTAATCATAGTCAAACTTACGTACCTTCCCCTGCAAACCATCAGTATCCGGGTTATTTTAATTTGCCTTCGAAACATTCTCAAAATTTATATCTTAATCCTGCTGCAAGATCAAATTCAAATCCATCGTTATCAACTATAGGTAAACAAAATTTGGCGGGTGCTGATAAACGAGTGCTTACTTTACTTAGAACGAGTATTGAACGTAAGGAACAGAAAAATTTGGAACAACAAAAATCTCACGATTTAATAGTTAATCAAAGGTCTGATGTGCAACATCCTAATACAGATGTAACGGCTCCTTTACAACCAAAACCTGGTATTGATCGAAACAATATTTCACCTTTTACACCAATAAGTGTTCCCGATCCAAATATTTGCAAGATGCCCCCAAAAGGTGTAGAATCTATACATGGATCTGAAATCGAGCGAGTTACAGAAACACCTAATAAAGGAATAAATGACGAAGTAAATACCGTTATTATTAGTAATAGTAATTCCAATAGCGATTATGATGGTTTGGCCGCGTTCTTGGCAGCTAGAATTAGAACGAAAGGAGAGCTTAAGCAGGTAGCTCAGACTCAAAATAGCAACAATAATACGGCTCGGGAAGCTAGAATTCAATCATTTATTGAAGAACAAATAAGGTCACCGCCAAAACAAAATACACAACAAATATCCAGTTCTTCAGGTACTACTAGTAGTAGTACAAGTCCTCCAAAGTTAATTAAGGAAAGACAGAGTACCTTAGCACCAAGAAAAAGATTGTTTAGTCGAAATGAAGAGGAATTTGCAAAAAATGGCGTACCTGTAAGAGACAAATCTGGATTGCGCAGTTCATCAGAAACTTCAGTGTTTGACTTTCCTGATACAGACGATGAAAACGAAATGCCTGTTTTGGAAAGACAATCCTTGGAAGCAATGAGGAGAGATAGAAGAAACTCGTTAAAACAAGCCACCACTCCCATTCATAGCGTCGAAATAGAGCCCTTAAAAATATCTTCAAGACCTCCCAGCCCAGAGGATGATATATTTGCATCTATGTGTGATAAGTTTGTTGAACAGCTGAAAACCAAACCAACTAAACGAGTAAAAAGAATTATGGAGATGGAATCAAAAGTAAAAGAAGAAATCGTTTCAACAGAAGTCTTTTCAGAAACTTTAGCTAAAATTAAAGTCGAGGTAGAAGATGACTTTTCAGCTGCAGGGACTGAAAATGAAATTGAAGAACATCCATTGGTAGAGACTTTAGATAGTTCTCCCCTGGTACCTGATAAAGCAAATGATGCGATATCATGTTACAAAACTCCTGTATTGGATACTAGTACAAAAAGTGAAAGTGATATGTCGGATAGTGAAATAAAAAAAGACGGGCGTATAGTTGTTCGAAATAAGAACAGAGTAAGACGCAAATTAATTTCGTCAAGTGATAGTAGTGACACTGAAGATAAAATAACCTCTATCAAAAAAGAAAAGGATGATGCTGAAACTAGCAAATACGGTTCCGATAAATCTGCAGAATCCAAAACAGAGGAACCAAAAATAGAGATTAAACAGGATGACACAGAAAAAGAGAAAATGGATAAAAACGAAGAAAAGAAAGTTGATGAGGAAAAACAAGAAACGGAATCTTCTCAAAAACCTACCGATCTCTTATCAGTAATACGTCCAGCCAAAAAACCGTCTTTTGGAGATGGTTCAGATTTTTATCCAGGTTGGGAAGAAGGTGTCTACAAGTACAAAAAATCATTACGGATGCCACCAAGGCTTATACAGTTGACGCGGCCTCCAGCTTCCATGAGATTATCCACTTCTCTTCCTGACTTGGATCCATGTCCACAGTCCCCTACAACCTCTGTAACAACTGATACAGAAAACAAGGAATCTAATAAAAAGATTCTTAAAAAGTTCAAGTCTGAGCCCCTAGATAGCGATAGTGAAAGTACAAGTAGTTTTAATGTTTTTAGTAAAAAGACTAACTATGATTCTGAAGGATCGTCGTCAATTAAAAGCCTTCCTAATACGAAAAAGGAAAACATGTCTATTTTAGATAGATTATTAGAAAAGTGTGGAGGAAGAAAAAGAGGAAGCACAAAAGAAAGGATGAGCTTAACATGAAGGTTGTATCAAAACCTGAAAATCCCATAGAACTTCTTGCCACTCCTACACCTAGTCTAGCCGTAACTGAAAAGAGTCCAGAAAAGTCTAAAGGACTTAACTCTCCAGTCATTAGTGCTAAATCTGCGGTCCTACCGTTTAGAAAAGATACAGTAAATAATTTTAAAGATGCGTTTATTCATAGTGGTAATAATATTTTAGGTGTACATGATAAGTTTACCACCATAGTATTATCATCTAGAACTAGAAAGGAAACAAGAGCGATGAAGCAAAGAGCGACAATCAAAGAAGTTTTTGGTGAAGATCGACCGGCTTCTGCTCCTCCTGTAACTTGCATTAATGATGTGCAGATTAAAGAAGAACCGGAACTTGAACCCTTCTCTAAAACTTTGGAAGAAATTTTGATCAAAAAGGAAAAAATAGACGATACTAAACAAGTTAAAACAGAAAAAGACTCTAATATTGTAACATTAGGCAATTGCAATAAAATAAATGTCGAGAAAAACTCGAAAATTATAACAAACGTGTTGGCCGATTCAGATATTAAGAAAGAAATAGATGACGATGACGATGAAGACAAAAAACTTATAGAATTAGTTATAAAGAAAGATCCCGATGCGCGTTCTGAAACGACTTCTTTAGACGGGGACGAAGGAAGCGTGACAGGCAAACGACGAAATAGGTTCGGCAAAATGAGGAGGAAATTTAGCTCAGGTTTTGATTATATTAGAAAGAAGAAAAAAATCAAAAAGGAAGAAGGGGATAATGGAAGTACCGAGAGAAAAAAGAAACCTCCTGGCAAGGCTCCTGAATCTATAGATGATATTCAGAAGGAGGTTAAGAGTTGGGTGCTAAATAAAGGAATTGGGGAATCGCACTTGCATAGAGCAGCAAGACTGGGATATGTGGTAAGTTTAATTTTAAATTAATTATCTTGTACTTAGGCATCATGCAAGTCTCATTGGGCTGTTTAAATGCACAAAAAATGGTAATTTTATAAACTTAACATTTCATTTTTTAAGGATATTACTGCCTACTGTTTGGAAAAAATGGATTGCCCTCCTTCACCCAAGGACAATGCAGGGTATACTCCACTTCATGAAGCATGTTCACGAGGTCACTTGCAAATAGCCAAATTACTTTTAAAATATGGGGCAAATGTTCAAGAGTCGGCACAAGGAGGAATAAGGTAATACACTACAAAAGTTTTTGTATTTAGATACTTTTGTTGTATTATAGGATGGAGCAATATGCAGTGCATTCCAATTATAACGAGCCGACCCCTATAATTTCGGTATTTGTACACTTACAAGAACATCCCAAAACAAGACAAATTTAATTTTTAGGGGCACACATTTTTGGGTCAAAGTTTACTTTTCAGGTTTATCCCTCCTCTCACCAACACAAACGTCAAAAAGTTTCATTTATTTTCTGTAGTGGTCTTTAGTTTTTAACAATCGGTTCAGTAGTTTTCAAGAAAATTCATCTTAAATTTTGGATTATCTAGCTGGTCGCTTATCTCTATAACTTTTTTACTGATTAAAATATCAAAATTAAATTTGGTGCCTAAAAAATTTATTTTTGCCTTCACTTCCGGTTTATCTGGGAACGACCTTAACTTTTCTATTTGAAATGAGAGATTCGGTTTATTTTTACTAATTTGAATAGATAATAACATTCCGAGTACAATGAGAGTACAATTTGCATTCATAATAATAAATTATGTATTAAATTAAAATTTAAAAATATTTAAAGATTAGATATTAAAAAGTAACAAATGGAGTGTCATGGTGCCCAGAATGTTATTGTCTAATAAAATTTGTAAAAATTATCCAGGTGTATCATTTGAAATAAGAAAGTTAAGGTAGGTTCCGGCTAAACCGGAAGTAATAGAAAACAAACGAATTTATGAAAAAATGCACATTTATGTGAATATAAGTGAATATATACATATACCTCCGTACCAACTTTTATTTTGATATTTTAAACAATAAAAATACATATTTAGAGTGAATTTTCTCGAAAACTATTAAACCGATTTTGAAAAATAAAAACTGTAAAAGATCCAAAGCCATTTAAGATAAGGTATCATTTAACTCTTTGACGTTTGTGTTTAAGAGGGGCGGGAAAAACCCTAAATGAGCAAATTTTGACACAAAACTGTGTCCACCTAAACATTAAAATTGACGTGTTATAAGATTTTTCTAAAAGTGTACAAACAATAGAATTTTTACAGGGTGACTTGTTTCAATTGGAATGCACTGTATGCTTAGAGGAGGAATAATTGCCTTTTAGTTAATTCAGTAAACTTAAAATTGCCTTAAAAAATATTTAGTCTTTAGGCTTTACTGTTATTTTAAAATGAAAAAAAATCAAATTATGTAATTTACCTATTTAGATACAGAATTATATTGTACATTTCTTTTAGACCGCTTCATGAAGCTGTTGAAAATGGCTTTGTGGAAATAGTAAGACTGTTACTTTCGTATGGTGCAGATCCATCATTAGCCACTTACTCTGGTATAACGCCACTTTCCTTAGCGACTGATGAAAAAACTAGAAATCTACTAAATGAGCATGTAAATGATAAGGCAGGGGAAAGTGGATCCCCTTGGCCTTTCTACGGCCCCGCATGTTGTTTTGGTAAGTGACCTGAAACCAATTATAGCTATATTACAATATAGCTACGATTAGGTTCATTAGGTATACAGGGTCTTCCTTAAATAAATGCTAATATTTAAGACAGTGGTTCTAGGACTCATTTGAAGCAAAAAACTTTCTATGGGCATATGTCCTAAACGTCTTAACTTTTGGGATAGAGAGTGTAGTATAAGCTTAAAGGAAAATACTTAAAACGTTTTTATTGTCGTTTATCATATTAATAACTAAATAAATTAGAGAATATATAAAAAAACATATTTCTGTGGCTGTGTGGCTTATTGTGTCATTACAATAAGCCCTTTAGTTGTTAAATTATGTACTGTCTGCATTAAGCGTTTTTTTTTGCACTTATTACACATTTAAGGGATCTAAAATCGAAAGCGGCAATCTCCATTTTGGGGAAAATTAATCCTTTTTAGTATGTCGTTCTTAAAAACATCTGGCTCAGTTTTTCACCTAAGCAAAAATTGCGAGGTTCCTGACTGGAAACAAACTATTACAGAGACATCCTGGTATTTTCCATTTAGCAATCAACTGGGTTATTTTCCATTTCAGAAGTGGAAATACTTTTATAGATGGAGATATGCATTACAAAACTAATTTAAATACAGCAATATCGATTTTAAAAAGAAAAAACTCTAAAGTTGATATGTCCTGTAATTAGGAAGAGTTTGAAGAGCTAACATTTTAAATAAGTTTATGGAAACCTGACCAATAACAGTTCAGAACTAAATATGACAATCTCAAAACTAGGTATCAAATGCCGCGATCTCCAAAAATGAGTATCAAAAGAAACAATTTCGAAATTTTAAATTCGATTTTTAAAGAAATCTAAGGAGCTCTTTATAGAATCATTTGCCGATAACTTTGCTTGTTTATTTTAATATAAGTAAAATATTAGCACCGTCATAAATGGGTTTTGTGAATATCCAAAATTAAAAAGATAGAGTTTGTCGCTTTTGATTTTAAACCCCTCAATTTAAAAAAAAACATCCTATTAATTATTTAAACCAATATTAAATTGCGAGGGGTGTCTCACTACAGGAATAGGTGTACAAATCGTCGAAAATTTTTAGAAGTTTACGGGAATTTTCAGAAACTTACGGGAATTTACGGAAATAGGATATTCAGGATTTTCTTGAAACTTTTCAAGAATTCGAGAATTTTCGGGAATTTCGGGAATAGGTGTACAAAATTGGAGTGAAAAATAGGTGTACAAATCGTCGGGAATTTAAGGAATTTACGGGAACTTTCAGGAATTTACAGAAATAGGATTTTCTAGAAAAATATTTTTTTAGAGTCATTTTTCTAGAATTCGAGAATTTTCAGAAATAGATGTACAAAATTTTAACTAGTGAGACATTCCTCGTAAAATCGTTTTTAATTACTTTGGATAAATACTAAAACCATGCTCTTTTTAATTATAGATGTAGAAGAGTCTGGATATGATGTATTGGATGAAACTCCCAAGACAGACACTGATCCAGAACTAGAAGACATCGAAATTGATATGTCTGAAACACTATTACCTAACCTCTATACTCTCCGAGGCGAACCAAAGGGCGAGAGGTGGGTTCTACTCCAAGACCTGTCAAATATGCTAAAAATTAAGTCACGTGACGCGTTGTTAAGACAGATCTCACCTCCTTCCACTTCTAGTGCGCAAGTGAACTACAAAAGTGTGCTTAGAGAACTTAAAATGTCAGACTTTTAGAACAGGCGCATTGTTGTCAGTTTCTTAACATGGGTGAAAAAATAAACACTAGAGCTTCGAAAATTGCTTTAGTGAAATATACGGATAAAGTGAAGGAACTTCTAGGTATTGAAACGGCTGTTATTACGACCAGGTGACACACGCCTTTGGACTAAGACTTTATTTCAGATGAGTAACCTGGGTCATTTCATATGACGGGCACTTTTGAGAAGTTTTTTTTAAAGTGGTAAAAATCGACAAACAAAATCTAATGAAACTGCTGATTTAGTCCTAAGCCTAAGACAAATTTGAAGTCTAAAGAACAAGTATACGTTTCCATATTTTTAAAAGAATTCATTATTATCAAATTAAATTTACAAAGGTAATTGTTTACAAACCGAACGCATCGCCGATTTTAATGAAATTTGGTTTGCGGAGGTTTTTGGGGCACTGATGACCAATTTGGAAGAATTTTTAGTCGGACTTGTTTCGTTTTTGAGATATCCATCATCAAACATAAAAAGCTAGTTTACCTTATTTTCACTTTATCCCCCTACTTTTTACAAACAGTTCTTGATTTAATAAGGCTAAATTGGTACTTAATGTTTGATTTCCATTTCTTAAAAACCCTTTTTTTTGCCATAAAGTTGTAAAGCTTTACTTTCAGTCACTATGATTGAAATGATTGAAAATGAAGCTTTGTATTTTATGGAAATAATGGATTTTGAAAGGTGAAAATCAAATATTATGTGCCAATTTAGCGGAAAACTAACGAATTTTGTGCAAAAGAAGGGAAACATGGTAAATTTAGGTTAGTTTTCTATTCAAGAAATATATTACTGCCTCAAAAGAAAACTCCATATACCGAATTTCATTAAATTCGGCGATGCATCAGGTGTGTAAACAATTATCTTTAAAAAGAAAAACATTGTTTATGTTTTATGTGTATACAGGTGTTTCCTAATTGCGGTAGAAAAATTTAAGAGCCTATTTTTGACCAAATTTTATGAAAAAAGTTCATATAACCATACTGCTGCCAACGGAAAAATATCGTATGTGCATATAATAATTTATATAACATACGATGTTATTCCGTAAGACGGCAGCATAGGTCAGAAATTAATTGTTTCAGGATACAGGGTATTTTTGTTATCTTATGAATTTCTTATCTGATTTTTATAAAATTTGGCATTGTTATTATAGATGGGCCCATATTAAATTCATTCTGAAAGCGATGCCGCCTAGTACACAAAAAATGATAAAGTAAACAAACCTTTTTGAATGCACATAGCCTCGGACAGAGCCTGATTACATCTTTTTAGATAAATAATAAAAAATACATTGCTAAAACACGTATCACCTACTTACAAAACATTCTCTTATTTCACCTCTGCCTACTATAAAACCGGTGGCACGTGGCGTGGTATGAGAAACTCTTCGGGTTAAATATTTTTTGCTGCAATAAATCATTGTTTACAAAAAGGTTTCTCTTTACTTTATCATTTTTTGTGTACTTGGCGGCATCGCTTTCAGAATGAATTAAATTTGGACCCATCTTTAACAGCTTCCTTTTTTTCTCAGAATTATTTGTTTTGGGTACAGCTTGAGACGCCACTGGACTTAATAAATTTAATCAGGTTAGGGCTAAATTAGCTCCCTAATTCAATAAAAGTTTTTTCAAATTTTATCAAAATTGATTTAGGGATATTTAAAATATTAACCAGAGTTTTTTTCAAAGGTTAACACTCTTGTAACCGACACAATTCCGGATGTTTATATGAATTTCTTTTCATAAAGTTAGATTATAAATAAATCCTTAAACTATTTTACTTACTGGAAACACCCTGTATGTAATAGTTCTTTTTCGGCAAATTAAATAGCTAATATTTATTTATAAAATTATATATTTTTGGTTGACTTATTTAACAATTTTATAAAATTAAATGGTTGAAGTCAAGATAGTTTGAATCGTTTTAATGATACGAAATGAAATGACCCATATGTATACAGAAAAACAGGTGATATTTTTTAGTGTGTTTACCATTGCTGTACGCATTTTTGTGATCATTTTGATGCAATTTTATTGGTGCAAGAGGAAAACGAGTTATAGTTTTGTTGATTTATTAAGTTTATTTAGTTACCAGATTTTTATAGAAAATTTCTACAATTAGTAGTAAAATTACTAGAAAAATACTGAGTTTAAGTGCAATTTTTGCCTGGGTATTTAGGTAATTAAACTGATAGTAAAGAATACTTGCTATATGTTGTTTACTGCTTGATAGCAAATAATAGATAGCTAAATATTTTGTTTTTTTAAACCTATTGAAATATTTGGTGATTCCATAGAATTTTATACTGGGTGATTCAAAAATCGATCACCAAATTTAAGGGGTGATTCTACTTGAGAAAATAAGGGTAGAGCTTTATATAAATTTTTTCAAAATGTCATTTGTTTTTGAGTTACAAGCCGTCAAAGTTTAATATTTATTTTGGTTTTTCGCTATATTCCATTTATTTTTTAACCAATTCAGTTGATATTTGGCACACAAATCGGGCTTTGCAGATTCTAAAATTGTAAGAAAAAGTACTATTTTTAAATACCGGCAGAGGGCACTTTACCTAAAACTTAAAAATTTATTTACATTATAACTTTTTATTTTGACAGATATCGCAAAAGCTGGAAAGACCATTTTATAGAAAAATCAAAAACTTAAAAAATCAGGTGCTCTTTATTAAAGTCGATAAACCTCACCGTTTAGGCACCAATAGATATCAAAGTTTTCATCAATTACAATCAAATTACCTACATACATACAGGGTGTCCAGTAACTCAACCGACAAACTTTACGGGTCGATTCTACAACAGAAAATAAGAAAAAAACTTCATATAAACATATGTCCTAAACGTCTTAGTTTTTGAACTGCGGTGTGTTAAATATTAAAAAATACTTTTTTAAATTTTTAACAGCCCACAGTTCAAAAACTAAGACGTTTAGACATATGTTTATATGAAGTGTTTTTCTTATTTTTTGTTGTAGAATCGTTTTGTTAAGTTTGTAGGTTGAGTTACTGGAGACCCTGTATGTATGTAGGTAATTTGATTGAAATGATAAAAACTTTGATGTCTATTGGTGCCTAAACGGTGAGGTTTATCGATTTTAATAAAGAGTACCTTTATTTCTTAGGTTTTTGATTGTCTATAAAATGGCAACCCCAGCTTTGCAATATCTGTCAAAAAAAAAAGTTATGATGTAAATAAATTTTAAGTTTTAGGTAAAGTGCCCTCTGGCGGTATTTAAAAATGTACTTTTGTCTTAAAATTTTTGAATCTGCATAGCTCGATTTGTGTGCCAAATATCAACTGGATTGGTTAAAAAAATAAATGCAATATGGCGAAAAAACAAAATAAAAATTGAACTTTGACGGCTTGTAACTCGAAAACGAATGATATTTTGAAATAAATTATATAAAGCTCTACCCTTATTTTGTCAAGTAGAATCACCCCCTTAAGTTTCCTGATCGATTTTTGAATCACCCTGTATATTCTTTTAATAAGAAATATTTTTCACAAATCCCTTTGCAAAATTTGTAAGGTTTTTGTATCCATATCAAAATAACGATTTTTCAAGATTTTGCCATAATATTAATAATCATTTAGCTATATATTAATGTTATTAGATGGTTTTACTGACGTCGTACATTGTGGTGCAAAGAATATTTTGGTTATTATAAAAAAACTTAAAATTTTTAATACTGAAACTTCAGGTCAGTAACAAAAGGAGAAATAAGATCACTTAAATAATAAATAAAACTAAAAGATATACTTTCCTTTCATTTTTTAATTTAATTTTAACTTATTTCCAAAATCATTTTTATATCACCACAATGTTGTAACAACAGTAAATTTTTATTTTGTGTTGTAATAAGGTTTTTTACAAAACACGAAATTCTCCTTTACTCAAGTATTCCTGATTTTTTTCATAACGCTCAGGGACCTTAACAATATGCTTTCATTTTCTTGTAAAAAATTATTTAATTGTTTAGTTCTTTACTGAAAATAAACTGTATATAATTTAGTTTTTATGTAACCCAGAGGTTTTTCAAAGCTTGTATGTGAATTAAATGTGCTCGATCATAAACTAAAGATATCATTTAAATATTGTATTTTGGTCCAATTTAGAATTAAAAGGGAGCGAAAGATTAATTGCTCATAACAAATTCGAGTAGAAAAACCATTTTTTAATTTGAGCCCAGTGTAAACATATTTCTATCAATATATTTTATAGATGAGATCAAGAAAAATCATTTTTATGTAAGTTGTAGAATGTACCAAATTTTATAGGAAAATATTTTATGAACCTAATTTCTTCTTTGTACTTCAGACGACAACAATATCAAAGAATACCAATCCATAGAACCCCACAAGTGAGATTTCAGCGTACCCTAAAATTTTTTAGTACCTACCCTGACCAACAGATGGCGAAAGTAGTACGATGTCGCTTTGCTAATACGATTACCATCAGAAATTGACAGCAGTCGCTGACGAGCAGTCGGCCCGATCAGTTAGAGTGAAATACGCAAAATTTAATAAAAATAAGATCCCCGATAAATGGTAGTATACATAAGATTATTAAATTTATGATTTCAGAATAGGATATATGGATGGGTTTTTAACAAAATCGTAAGCGACATTCGTCAGTTTTACGGGAAACGTTTTTTTTTTTTTTTTTTTTTCATTGAGTTATTTTGAAAACAAAGTTGGTAATTTTTTGTACATACATTAGTTCACGGCTTTATTTCAGATGAAGATATGTTCTATATTGGTTCGGCGGTTCATTTAATTAATGGTAGTTATTTGGGTACACGCCAAAAAATAAATTAAAAGTACCAAAAACCAAAAATATAAAGCAAGTAAATAGAGAACTAAAAATCGACGTTTTGGTGGCAAGTCTGCCACCAAATTAACTATTATTTAGGTTTAGAATTGTAAAATTTTTAGCTTTTTTTAGGAGATTCTGAAAATTTTGACATTAAATGTTAAATATGTTTGTTTTGTAATTCAAATTAAGAAGAAATCTAAAATAAAAACATTCAGATCTCGGTTTTTCTTTAAAAATAACGCGATGGGAAGAAAAATCGTTTCCCGTAAAATTGGCGAATGTCGCTTACGATGTTTTGTAAAAACGCATTGATATATCCTATTCTGAAATCATAAATTTAATAATCTTATGGATACTGGGTCCATTTATCGGGGATTTTATTTTTATTAAATTTTGCGTATATCCTCACTCTAACTGATTGGGCCGACGGCTCGTCAGCGACTGCTATCAATTTCTAATGGTAATCGTAGTAGCAAAGCGACATCGTACTACTTTCGCCATCTGTTGGTCAGGGTAGGTACTAAAAATTTTTGGGTACGCTGAAATCTCACTTGTGGGGTTCTGTGGAGTGGTATTCTTTGACAATATTTGGAATACACGTTAACATTTTTACATGACAATTTTGTTTATTACTATATCTCCAATTTTTTGTTAAATTTTTAAAATTTATTTAATGTATATCTTTACGTAATTTTACTGTAAATAAAATGTTTAAAAAAGAAAATTTACATTTTTATCTATTAAAATTGACATAACTGCCAACGATGTAAATTTTAATATACAAAATTTCTACAATATTTATAATTTTTGAGGTATTTATTTTAATATAGAAATTTTATTGTGGCGAAATCTATACAGGGTGTTCCTTAAAAGTAATTTTTACCTATAACTATTTTACTTTTAAAAAGTACTTCAATAAAAAATACAACAAATACACTCACAACAATTAAAATTAAATATAGGGTCTTTCAATAAGAGTGATGGTCTTTCAAATAGAGATTTCTCTGTTTCTAATCCATATATGTATTTTTAATTTCTAGGTGTTATTATATTTAGTATAGTATGTAGTTTTATGAATATGTACGTACTCCTCTTGATCAGTTGGAAGTAATAAAAAAATATTACCAAAATGGTAGCTCAGTTGTGGCTACTTAACGTTTATTCACTTGAAAGTTGGGTTGCCATCATCGGTACTCTGCGCAGGTTATCCGCCGCACTGTGGAAAAGTTTGTGGATGAGTTTTGACGTAAAGTTAACTCACATTCTACCTTTTTCACAGTGCGGCTAATAACCTGCACGATTACCTATAATGGCGACTTGTTCGAGTAAATAAACGTTGAGTGGCCACAATGAGCTACCACTTCCGGAATATTTTTATTACTTCCAACAGATCGAGAGGTGTCAGGCGCTGCATAATAAAACTACACACTATGCTAAATATGGTACCACCTAGAAATTAAAAATATTGGGATTAAAAACCGAGAAAGCTCTATTTGAAATACTATTACTCTTATTAAAATGAGATTTTTTAAATGTTTCTAAATCAATTTGGGCTAAAAAATGGTACCTATCACGACAGAAAAATAACAAATTTTAAAAGCTGTCAGTTAAATAGAAACTGATGAGCCTTATTAATATTCATGAAATATAATATAAGTCATATTTTTTGCAGTTAATTTGGTTTAAAACATTTTAAAAATATTACATTTTCTTGCTAAACGGCGTTGTCATCTACGTTGTGTATATAACCTTGTTCTGGTTAGTTAAAAAAAAAACAAATTTTGTATGTCTATCTTTAATAGTTTTGGAAATATGACTACTTCAATCTAAAAACCTAAATAAATACTACAACTCTGATTAAAACTCAAATCTGTAGATATAATGGAAATTATATGTATCTGCTATTCTTCAGATTTAAATTGCCATATATCCGAAACTATTAAAGATAGATAAATCAAGTGTGGTATTTTTTAAAGCTTTTTAAAGGCCTTTTTAAAGGATAATAATAATATACTGGGTGTTTCATTTAAAAAAGTTTACTTCTTCATTTTTCTTAACTTTTTGATGTTCATTTGTTTCTTTAGTTAGGGCTAAAAGATTATTTATTAATATTTAGTTTGTTAAATATAAGTCTAAATTTTTATAGTCAAGCAAAGATATATGCATATTCTGGGCTCAGTCAATCGTTAGAATGTACCAGTGGTTTTTCTGAAAATTTTAACTGGTTCAAATATTATCTTTACCTTTTAATAGTAAATATGGATCAATATTATTAACAAAGGCTTTAAAAAATATCTATTATTAGGCTGGATTAATCTCATTCCTTTAATTGTTATTTATCACAAGAGTCCCGATTGCCCACAGTTTTAGTTTCTAACGATTTTTTTGTTAAAAAAGTATACATTAATTTTACGAAAACGATTCATAAAAACCTATTAATATCCGATTTTATACTAAAATTTCCAAATAAAAATTACGCTTTACAAGGCTTTTCCAGCATTTTTTCAATGCCACTTTTTTAAGTCTTTGTTAATAAGCCATGCCCTGTGGTAATTTAGAAAATATGACTCAAAAAAATAATCAAAGTGAATGTCTATTTCTGATAAATAAAATAGAAACATATTTTAAAAAAATATAAAACAGTTTAATGAAAATGCTATTTTACTTTTCAAGCTTTTTACTGTAGAAAAACATTGTGTATATGTATTTATTTTTATTTCTGCCTTTTGGTGGTTTGTACAGTTAAGATTATCTGTGATGAGTAATATTTCAATAAAACAGGCAAAGTGCAATGCTTTGAGAAGTAAAAATTGTGATTTTGCCAATTTGTCCTAGCATTATATGAGTGTTGTAGGATAACAATTATATTATTTTTAATTTATGACTAATTTTTCACATTTTTAATGTTTCTTTTTGTTTTATATAAAATTTGTGGAAAATTGTGTATTATTGTATACCTTTCCCAATAAATAAACTCCTAACTATACAGTGTGTTCCAGGATAGGTGTAGACGACAACCTAAACATTTTTGAATTTTTAATCTACATTCTGGGAAAACTAGTTACATGGTACAATTCTGATAGCGTTTTTGGTTTACTGCTCTCGGTTGATCTAAGATCGCTTTCAATAAGATTTACATGTTCGGTTAACGCTCTGAGGTTTGCTCTTGGTTTAAAAATTTTGTTGCTCCAAAATCTCAAAAAAGAGAAAAATATTTAAAAGCGTGGAGCAAGATCGGAGTACGAGCGATCTTAATTAGATTTGTGACGTCATAAATCCTTTTTCGAGCGACCTGAGAGTACGTAAACCGAAAACGCTATAAAAAATGGAACAGTATTCTAATCTGCAAAATACAGGGCGTGTAATAACTATAAAAGTAAAAATTACTAAGAGTAAAAAAAAATATTTTAAAAATTATGAAAAAAAGGTATAAGTAAATATTGTAGAGAAACGTATTTTATGTCAAAGTTTGAAGTTAGAGCATAAGAGTAAGCACTCTTGTATAAAGAAGTAAAATTAAAATAATTTTTTCGAAATAATTAAAAACCTTGGTTTTTCTCTACAAAATACTTTCCTTTTAAATATTAAGGTACATTTCTTATAGTCTTTTTTTATCTTTAAGGAACTCCTATTCAAAACATGTTTAAACACGTCTTTTAATTGAAATATATTATATTATAAAAATATATAAATTAAACATATTTTGATTAAAATACTTTTTAAAATTCATAAATAGAAAGCGTGCAGTAAAAATTGTGAGGTGTTCCAAAATTGTGTTTTATCAAAAACTGCGTTATGATTTGGTGCTCCTCACTTTATGGGTAAAGTAGGATTCAGCTAAGAAACAGCCTCGCGGTCATCACTTCGCCGTGTTCTGTCTTACTTTCAAATTATTTTTATTATTTTCGCTTTTGTTCCTCGCACAGTATTTAAACGACGCGTTTAAAAAGAAATAGTAGACTGCTATCACTGCTGTCTTTACTTGTATGACGCCTCTGGCTCTTTCTCAGCTAACTTCTACTATACCGGATCAGCTAAATAACATAACACATAGGCAATGTGAGGAAAAGAGACGGTCTAGTGTGAATATCGGCATGTAAACATTTCGGATTGGATGACTCACTTCATCCTTTGTTGTTTCGTTACTGCATAAACCTTTGCCTATTGCTTATGCAGTATATACCTTTTCATGTACATTGCTGATTAGAGTAAAATTTTGTATATCTTAGTTTTGGACCATGCAACCAGTTCTTCCAAAATGCCGTTTCAATTTTAAAAAAATTTGGTGTAGTTGCCTCTTGTAACACCTAGAAGGGGCAGACTGTATAATGTGTGTGTGTGTGTGTGAAAAATATTTACCATATTTACAGAAATATACGATTTTGGGTTTGCGTTTTGGCTACGCCCTACGCCTGATGCATTAAAAGTAGCGTAACCCTTCACATGCAGGCGCGACGCGTACGCGTTAAGCAGCGTCCAGACTTGCAACAATTTGCCGTGCCGCTCCACGCTCCCATATCGCGCTACATAGCGCCTGGACGTGGACGTGGACGGAATTTATGTCGTTTCAAGGGCTTGGCGAATGATTCGCCGGTGATTCAAAGCTTGTCGGTTTTTTGGCGTCAAAGGAGCGTGCAAACAGGTTGGTTAGTTTGGAAGGATGTCGGCGAATTGTTGCAAGTCTGGGCGCCGCTTTAGGTTACATTACTTTCAATGCAAAACTCTTTGTTAGGGGTATGGTGTAGGGCGTTCGTACGTCTCATGTGTAAGGGGACTTATATTGGCTACATTTTAAAAATATACATTTTTTCTACGTAAGTTAGCGTCATATGGGAAACTTTTTATTATTAATTATACGAAAAAGGTTAGGTATTCTTTATAAAAAGTCCTGCATGGTCAGAAACCTAAAATATAATTATCCGATACAGTGCCGGCTCGTCAGAGAAGGCAAGGGAGCCTATAAATTTAACCATAAATACAGCAATACACAATTTTTGTTTGCATTTATGCAATTTACGTATTTTGCTTTAAAAAGGTGCGTCATTCCAAAAACATACCGGCCTTTTCTGTGTTTATATAGTCTTTATGACTTTAGCTTTCCCAGTTCTCCAATGCACGAGCCGCCACTGATCAGATATGAAATTGTGTCCGTCATCTACGAGGTTTGGCCAAAAATGTAATTTTTGCTTTAGAGTAAAGTACCTGTATTTTTGATAATATCGCAAATCGTTATAAAGAAAAGATGTTTAGAATTAAAAGTTGCCTCTAATTATCCAATTTTGTTCATTTTCTGCAAATATCGAGAAAATTTATGTTTGTACATTAGTGCATTGTACATTCTTGTTGTTTTAATAACAATAAATTTAAAAAGTTTATTTGAAACCATCCATGACATTTATAATCATGCAAAGTAGTGCGCGAATGTACAAACCTAAAATTTCACCATTATCACAAAAAAAAAAACAATTTATTTTTGTTTTTAATAAAAAATTGCATATTTAAAAAGTAATTTTTATTTTTAAACATTTTATTTTTATAACAATTTTTGATACTAGCAAAAATACAGGTACTTTACTCTTAAGCAAAAATATAATTTTTGATCACTCCTCGTAGATGACTAATAAAATTTAATATCTTTTAAGGTTTTGGACACTGCAGAACTTTTAATAATAAATACCTTTTTAATTAAAAAGTTTTCCATATAACGCCAACTTACGTAGAACGTCGGTACCGTTTTGCGCCAACATTTTTTTTTTTTTAATTTTTAATGGTTCTAGCTCCAGTTATAAATTTTGGAAAACAAAAATATTCGGCAGTGTTTTTAGGAACAGTTATATTAATAAAAAACCGTACAAATATTAAAAGCACAAAATACTTAGTTTTACATAAACATACATATTAAATAGTTGTTATTTTAATTTGATTTATTAACATCTTTGTGTACGCCCGACGCTAATGCTCTCCCCTCAGACCAATCAGCAGCGTTGAGAATAAAGTTCTCCTGGTATCAACGTTGCCTCTAGCAGGTATATGCTTTAAGGATATGATTATCTTAAAATTTGCTGGCGTTATGCTCTACACAGAGTCTAAGTATTAAAAAAAGAGGGAAAATAAAATGAAGAGATTTAAATCTAACTTCAGTCCATGAGCTTTACAGTTCTCTTTCTAACTTATGCGTAAGAAAAGGTTAACACCGAATTAGGTGATCCTTAAAATTACCGACTAATCTCCATTCAAACGTCAAAATCTTCCCCTTCTAAACTGCCTACTTTCTCTTTATTTCTTGCAAGTACTGCTCACAAAAATAATTGTGTCCGCAAAGACAGAACTTGTGGGGTGGCAGTGGTTTGCGTTTTTATTAATACCTAATTCAGTAATTATATCAACGCAATAGTGTTAAAAAGTGTTTTGATAATTTCGTGCTGTTTAAATAACTACGCCCTTTGTGTTGTGATTTATTCTTTATCTTTAGGCAGCTGTTGGGCCTGCAAACTGACAGTTGGGGATTTTTAGGTAAGTTTTTTGCAGTATTTTTTGTTTTCAGTTGTGTTTTTAGAATTCTAGGTACCCTGCATTGATTTTTAAATGGTCATTCAAAATCTTTATCTTGTATGCATTTTGTCGGCAGTATCACAAGGATATTGCGATGTAGTCCTAACCGTTATTATAAATTGTTTCTATTTTTATTGTATTACACTGGGAATTTTTCACTCTACATAAATACATTGTAATTTTATTAATTTATAAAGAGATTGTTTACTGTGTATCACTTAAGATATTGTATGAATCAGAAATGTCAGTGGAAATGTTTAATTGACTGTGTTTTAGTTATAATTTAACCATTCTGAGAAAACCCACATAGAATCTTTAAAAGGGGTCACAAATATTATGTAGTTTTTATGCTAATTGCCGTTTCTAAAATTAAAGTACTGATTAGAGGATTTACGAGGTAACTAGCCCTTCTAAAAGATTTTTTAAAGAACTTGTTTTGTTTAGTTTTGTTTCTATTTATGCTTTTATATATCAAATATGAAATATGATCAATGTCATTCATACATATTATTGTTCAGTATATAATTAACAGGGGTTTACCCACTATTTTTAAAGAAGTCATTGTCATGGTTATTGGCAATTCAAATTAAGGAGCAGCAGTGTTGCAATTCATTTAATCAGCTGATAAAACTGGGTACCTATCCTATCTAGATCAAAAGTGTCAAAAATATTTACCATATTTACAGAAATATACGATTTTGGGTTTGTGTCTCTGCTAGAAGCAAAAGCACTTTTGAAAACAAGGCATTAAATTTTAGACAAAATATTAATCATCATTGTCTAAAAATCTAAATAAAACAAAGAGTAGTTACCAGCTAACGTTCCGCATAATTTTATATTAAGGGACAAAATGTAAGTTTTTGAATATTTACGCTTAAACTACAGGCGTAACAAATCCAACTTTGCGACTTGCTGCTTGCTGCTTCATAGCAGAATTTTTAGGAAATCCATGATTACAACCACCAAAGCACTTAGCACAAACTGCAGACTAATTCTACTTGTATTTTTTTATTGCATTTATTTAATAAATTATAAAAAATATTTAAAAAACAATATATTAACTGCCACAACAGCTAGAAAAACTTGACTATTAATTGTCATGCACTCTTATTCTAGTTCAAAATTATGCCGATAAGGGCTTTTTAACAACTTTGCAAGCTTAATTGTAAAAGCTGGTTAAACATTGTTTTTTTTTACAATTTTGTTTGCAACAGATACAAAATAACTCCCTGTGACAATATTTGTTTTCTTAACTGTATTACTAATTAAACTTGTTTTTGCTATAAATATTTAACTTCTTTAAACATTCAACTTTATTTGTATTTTGTATTTGTAGACTTACAGAAAAGTTTTTACTTAGGAATTTAGCAGTTTTTGATTTGTTAAAGAAAATATCTCCATAAACAGATGCTATTATTGTATCGGTAATTGTCTAGAAAGTTACGGCAACTCCGATTTTGACGAATTTTGGTATACGAGCATTTCTCAGGGCGCTGATCACGAATCTAAAAGAATTTTTTTCAGAAACGTTTCCTTTTCGAGATATTCATCATCAAAGTTGAAATTCAAAATATCCTTAGTTTCATTACATTCCGCCTTTTTTTGCACAAAATTCTTGACATAACACTAAATTGGCACACAATATTTTACTCGATATTTTATGAACATCTTTAAAAATCTCTTGTTTAGTTATTTTACACGCTTTTTTCATTAAATTCCAAATCTTTTACCCCTTAAACGCTGCAACCATGTATAAACCTATGTGTATGATGGTTTCAGACATGGCGACTTTTTTAAAAGCAAACCTTTTATATTAATAAAGAAAGGCTTAAAATCAATAATAAAAACATGTTTTAAAAAGGTTTTTTAATTTTAAATAAAATATTGGGTGTCAATTTAGTGTTATATCAGGAATTTAGTGCAAAAGAAGGGGGAATATAGTAAATATAAGGATAGTTTGAATTTTAACTTTGATAATGAATATCCTGAGGACAAAACGTTTTCAAAGAAAAAATGTTTTAGATTCATGCGCCCCAAAAACCCCATATACCAAATTTTGTCAAAATTGGAGTAGCCGCAACATTCTCGACAATTACCATTTAAAATTTTATTATATTTCTATTAAATGAAAATCTGTGCCTTTCTGTATTGTGCAAATCATGATGTTGTCTTCTTTATTAAATAAATAGTATTAATCATAGAAGCAATGAAATGTTAGTATACTGCTTAAGCAAGCAGTTTTGGTACATCCGCAAGTAATAGAATAACAAAACGAGCAGTATAACTCACGCATGTTTACATGCCAGTATTTAGTTAGATTGTCTCTTTTCGTCACATTGCCTATGTGTTATGTTATTTAGCTCAACCTGTATTTATACTGACCAAAAGTATCTTCTAGTCAGAAAGTTGGTTCTAGTGCTGATAGTGTTGATACCATATGGAATTGTTTTTAAAATATTATTTTGGCATATTTTTATTTTATTTTATTCAAAAATTAAAGAAGTGAAGTGTATTTATAACTAATATTTAGCTGGAGATCTTTGGAAATTTCACACTGTTGACTCACATCATCCAATTAATTGTAGATATTGATTTGTACTTGAAATCAATCAAGCAAATTAAGTGCTAAGGATGGCAAAATTCGCTTATTTTGTATTAAAATATGTCATCACATTTAAACATTTGCTTAGTCAAAATTATGAATAATTATTTATAATTATGAGTAAGAGTTAGAAATAGGCCATAACAACTACCCATAGATGTATTATTCATTCCGTTTTTAACCGACTTTAAAAAAGAGAAGGTTCTGAATTCGCCTGTATGTTTTTTTGTATGTTACCCGATTACTCCGGCGTTTGTGGACCAATTTTAAAATTATTTTTTTATTTGAAAGAGTGCACTTCCGCCGTGGTTCCATAAAACAACCAAGTCAGGATCACGGGAGAGAGAAAGGTAACTAGACTCTTTTTTCTCTTTACCTTACGTTATTCGGGCGGCAAAGCTGCCTCTAGTGTGGTATATACTCAGATAATAAAGATCAGGAGTGTAACAGAATCGACAGCCTTAGGGTAAAATTTATATCAATTAAATAGTAATGATAATAAACTAAAAGCAAAAAATAAACAGTTAAAAAATAAACCGAAAATAATAAAACTCATCAAAAAAGTAAAAAACAAACATTAATAGGGTAATTACATAAATATCTGCTAAACTACTCAATAATAACAACTAAATAAACAAAAGTTTTTTACACTTTATATTATTACCTGACTTTTTGTATTATTATTTTTTACTTTTTAGTGAGATTTATTGTTTTTTAAAGTCGGTTTAATTTTATTATTTAACTGATTATTATAATTTATTAATTTGCTAATAAGTACCTAACATTATGTATTTTGTTCTTTTATAGTCAACAGAACTTCCTATAAAAATGCTTTTAAATTCACTGCATTCTTGTCATGTTTGAAACTGACCTTTTACATTGGTGTTCCTTGTAAGTTGTAGTGCATTTATCAGAAAACTTGACTTCAACAAGTTTATTTCCGACCTTTATTCACCTGTATTCCGTGTTTATTAGGGTTTTTCTATTAAACCGGCTAAAAATTCATAAATAAAATAAAAATATTATATTTAAACCAGTTAATGGACAAAACAGGGGTTTTTAAATACTAATTAGCTAATGATGGACCTACCAAGTACTAAATACCGTTAGTTCTAGACCGAATTGTAGACAGTCACACGAGTTAATTATTATTTTGTAACTTGTGATTGGTTATTAAAATTTCTTTAAAAGCTTTGTATCCCCTGTAGCGCGGAGGACAGAGCTTTGATCTTCGAAGCCAGAAGTCACCGGTTCGATTCCCAGCGGGGGAGACATATTTAGGTTGTAGTTATTTAAAAATAACGTCCGTGGTGGCACTACCGTCTTATCTAAAAAGTACTGTAAAATGCTTAACTGCATGTTTCAGTGCTTGGACAACGTTGACGGAACAGGGGGAACAAGGGGTTAAACATATAATAGCCCGACACCCACGGTACTCTGGTATTTAGGCCCAGGCCTTCGTTTGATGTCAAAAAGATAAAAAAAAGCTTATAAATTAATATAAAATTGCATATCAAAGCCTTGTTTTCTTTTACAATGCAATTGTTATGATTAGAAACCGGATTATGTGCATGTTTTAGCCATTTTCACGGGTAATAGCATAATATGGTTATGATTCATATTATCGATACCTTTTTAATATATTTCGAGCGCAAGAATGGCCTCAGAAGGATTATTCCCAGGAACTTCCCTTCGGAAATAAAGAATGTGTAAATTCAACACTGAAATTAAGGGGAGGTACCTGTAAATGCCTAAATTTTTATTGATTTTCATGACTTTTTTTAAATGAACAAGTCATTATATATTTTCAAAAATTGGTATGTAGTTTACTCAGATATTAAAAAATGTAATATATATTTTTTCATTTTATTTATTCAAAATGGCGGCTGTACGGTACAAATTTTTAGGAAGGTCGGAGTGAGACTTCTTAATTAACGGGCACTCTAGCGTCGGTTCTAGTAATTCAAAATAAAAAACCTATTTTTTGTATTAATTAATGTCATTTGTCGGTGAACCTAAAAAAATTAAAAAAAGAATAAATCCGAGGAATACAATGCTTGAAAAAAATAAAATGAATTTATAGGCTCAATTTTTTCATCGTTTTTGCTTAAAAAAAAAACAAAAAAATTGAATTTTGGAGGGTTACTTAAGCTGTTTTTATGGTTTGAAAGTTTTCTTGCATGCAATTCTTTCTTGCTGTAACTTTTTGATCTGCGCACGCGCATTTTTCTCTTTTTAAGATTGCTGCAAAGTGCGCGTGTGCAGATCGAAAAATTGCAGAAAAAACTTTTATGCAAGAAATCTTTTATGCTGCTGCCACCCATTGGGCGAAGTTGTTGCCGAACTATTTGTCGAAACATTTGGCAAACTATTTGTAAGCAAGCAGACTCGAGAAAAGTTGGGCCAATCAAGACAAATATAGACAAGCTACCCGTCCAGACAATGGTTGTTTGCCAAAGTTTGTCGTAGTTGGCCCAATGTCTGGCGGCGGCATTAAACTGTAAATACAGCTATAGAAAGTACTGTTGTTAAAAATATTTGTGCAAAATTTCAGAAAATCAGTCAATACCTCTCTAAGTTATCGTGCCCGCCAATTTTAAAATAAAGAAAAAAGCGTTTAAAGTTTGAATGGGTACATAAAAATTCATTGATTATAGTGACTTACCGACTCTATAATATTAAATAGTGAACATTATGCTCTAAAATTTTAGTGACGTGTTCTTAAAAAACTATACTAAAGAAAATAATAAATGTAAATATTTTCCTCCAACTTATCATTTTATGTTGCAGATTTTCCGATTTCTCATGCATATTTCAAGCTTTTTATGTTGCATATAATCTGGTCCCTAGTTATTATCAATAAATAATAATACACAGATATTTTTCCATGGCTTTTTTCCCTGACTAACTAACTAACTCAATTCTTCAATTGAGGTGGTTTATCAAATTAAATATTATAGTGCATTTTAAACAAAAATATATATGTATCTATAAGCCTACTGTCCATGAGAGCGGTTTTCCGCTCTCGGATAATAATTCAGCGTTGTGATTGGCGGGAAAAGCATTTTAAATTTGCACTAACCAATCACAACGCTTAATTATAATCCGCGAGCGAAAAACCGTTCTTATGGACAGCCGGCTTTAGGATAGGATTATAAAAATATTAATTGTGCATATTTTTTTGCCGTACTATACAGTTTGGTCCATTAAGTAGTGCAACAAATGAAAAACTTTTTAATTGCGTTTTGTCAGAAAATTTTATTTTTTTATAAAAGATGGCGCATGGTCCGAAACTCTATTAGCAGTACTTAGTTTTATCAATAGTTTTATGGTATACAGGGTAGGTCAAAAGATTAAAAACTGGTAAAGAGTAAAGTACCCTTATTTCTAAAAATAGAAAGAAATGTTAAATAGAAAACTTATTTAAATTTTAAAGTTATGTCTAAATACCAAATCATTGTATCCTATTTAAATTTTTATTTATTTATTTATTTTAATTTGTTATACACTTTAATAAAAATTTAGAACAATAATTTTCCAAGGTAAATAAGGAATTTTTCTACGCATTTTATTATTTATAGTACATTTGCCTTAATAAAAAGCATATTTGTATAATTTTAGGTCCCTATTAAATAGCCTTGCAACAAACTTGAAATTAGCGGTTAGCTAAAAAATATAAATGCAGTTCAATTTTACAAATTCGCTTCGATTTGATTAAAATTGTTTAAAAGTCAGTTGGTTGGTACTGCTTTGAAGAAATATTAAATCAGAGTAATAAAAATCTATATCATACAGGGTTAATTCAAAATTTTCCAAAAATTTTAAAAAAATTGAATAGGGGCGCCATGACTTGGTATTTGGGCATAACTTTTAGTTCTCAATAACTTTTTATTTAATATTTTGTTGTATTTAAAAAATAAGGGTACTTAACTCTTACGCGGATTTTGCTTTTTTTTACCTACTTTGTATTATCATTTAACTTCTAATGAAACAAATGAATACAGTTTCGGACTATGCACCAACTTTTATGAAGAATACAATTTTCTGTCAAATTGCAAATAAAAAAGTTTTTCATTTGTTGCATACTTAATGGACTACACTGTATAAATATTTGCAATAATTTAAACCTTGAGGCTATATTGTTATCTAAGTACACATAGACAGGGCCGAAACAAACATTAATACATTATAGTTAGTTAGTTAGTTATCATTACTGTTTTTAAGTACCTTATATTGTTATTCTGGGCCTATAGATCCTATATTATGTTAACATAATAAATTGTGGGGAAAAATGCAAAAACCGATAAATCCACTTTGGCCCTTTTGAGATGAATGCCAAAATGTTTTACAAAGCGATCACATTGAAACTTTAAAAATGTTATAACCTAAGACAAATGCTCTTAGGTGGAAAAATTGTATGATTAGTTGAGGGGTGATCTGCAAACCGCAGTTTTTAACAAAATCAACAAAACCGAGGTATGAATGGGAAATTATATTTTAAATAGTGTTGTTAAATAAAAATTGCCATATAACAATTTTTTTTTGCTTAAATTTAGAATGGGGAACAGACGGACATGCAAAACTATCAAATTTGCATGAAAAGTAAATGTATTTTGTTATAAAGGGTGATTTTTAATCTATACCAAAGACATTTGTAGTTTCACTATAGACTCCCAGAACAATGCTAATTTTTTGGTTATCCGTTTGGACGCTGGCTTGGCTGAATATATAATACGTACTGTTTACGTGTGTACTCGATTGATACCCGCTTCATAAATTCCACGAAGCGAGCGTCCACGCTGATGACCAAAAAATTAGCATCATTCTGGGTGTCTATAGTGAAACTACAGTTGTCTTTGTCTATACGCATAAACTTGGGAAATTATTGCTAAGGGCAAATACTATCCTCCGCCTCGACCATACTAAACATGAAAAAAGTTAGTAAAATATTTGTGTGATAATTAATGATTTTAAATTAAATAAAATAACGCGAAATATGAAGACAAAAAATAAATATTAAAGGATTTTTTTGTTTTAGAAATAATTGAGTACAGTTTTTTCTACACACGTCTGTAAAATTTTTCGCTTGAATTTTTTGTTCTTTATAAAAAAAACATAGATAAGTCGCGAGGTTTATGATGGCATTAGTAATAGAAGAGTTTTCTTTCCGTTCTGATTTTATTTTACGCGATTAGGATTCCAATTAGGGCTTATAGTGATTATTCTGCGTAATTGCTGAAACAAAGAATAGGTAAGTAATTTATTTTTTTGTAATTAATCATTACTTGTCCCCAGAATTAAATATAGTTAATACAGATGCGAAAAGCGAATTGCGAAACGTGAATTTCATTCTCATTGGTCAATTTCAAATAAAATTAAAGGCGGGTAATTCAAAGTAAAAAAGTTTAAAGATGTTGCGAACTCGCAATTTAAAATCAGCTTGGCGGGAAACTTCAGATCATTTCAATTTTTGGCGAATATTCGCGTGCGCACATGCGTAGAAACAAGAGGCTATTGGTCATATATTTTAAAAACCATTTTCTTATTGTTATTTTTATGCTATTCTATTAGCTGTTTGGAACGTGTTTTTGTGTTAATTTTCTTAAGTATTTTGTGTTTTTTGATTTGAATTTATATTAACTTAACTTTTTTAGCCCTTTTCATTCATATTAAATTTGCAGCGATTTTACGTCTTCGTTGCCAAATAAATGTGCTATCAGTATAAATTAACCTTGTGTGCTATATAATATATTCGTCATAACATAGAAATGGTATATTATTAAAAGGAAAAACCAAAAAATCTCAAAAGAACCCAAGCGTAGCGTCACCACCAAAATAAAAACAAAATAGAAACTTGTAGGTTATGTTGTTGCCTAGAATTTCGGCATTTCGCAGCTGTATGAACGTGAAAAAAACACGCGAAAAACGGCCAAATATTCGCTTTTGCAATTCGCTTTTCATATCTCTATGAACTAGCTTTTATACCTCTTCTGTTTTATTTTAAATAATTATTTACTAAAAATATTTTACCAACTTTTTTTTTTAAATTTCCGGTCATTGTTTGTCTTTAGCAATAATCTCCCAAGTTTATGCGTATAGGTTAAGAATCACCTTGTATACACGACCATATTTGCTAGAATTGGCTTTTCATGCAAATATGACAGTTTTGTCATATTTGTCGTCTGTACTCCGGTTAGGATTTATCAGTTTTTGCGTGGCCGAAACGCCTTTTAACTACTTGATTTTAATAGGAATATAATGGATTTATCGTAAATAAGACTTCTCTGTTTAAAAGAGCATGCCAAAATTTATAAGAATTAGTGAATACATAGCTGAAAATAATCAAAATTGGTTTTTGCATTTTTGCTTATTATTTCTTGGGTTTACTAGGCGTTCTGTGCTTGACCTATAGATGCATATTTTTACAGGTGTAAAAAAACTTTTTATAGTTTATGAAGTGTAATATAGATTAATAAACCTCCAACTATTTTAATATTTAAATGACCTTAAAGTATAAAACGGCTTGCGACATTACTACCCACGCTAATTCTCAGTCTTGGCATACCCATTAAGTACTAAATAAATAATGGCTTGTTTTCTTTAGTGTTAAAAACATAAACATACATTTGCTTTTAGTTTTGTTTCCTAAGGCACCCATCATTTTGGCTATTAGTTTAAGATCCGAATAGGAAACGACCTTCACCCATCTGTCCATTTGTCCATCTGTTTACTGGATAAAATCTTTATTGTATTAAATAAAGTATTTAAAAAAAAATTGGTTAAGGCTATTATTGTAAAAAAATAAATGTGATGTATGATGTCACTTTTTATTTCTTTATTCTACATGATAGCACTAATCTGTCACTTTTTTCTTCCCAATTTTGTATAAATAAAGCCATGGAAAACTTTTTAAATCTTGAACTTTAAAAAACATATTTGGTACATTCTATTCTTTAAAAATAAAAAAATTAATAAGAAGCATTAGTATACATTTAAAAAAAAATCGGTGTTGCCATTATACAGAGTTGGGTGGAACACTGAAAATTGGTATTCGAATACGATTACCGGAAAAAAGGTATTCGAATACCGAATTTTTAATACCTGCAAGAAAAAAGTAAGTATTCGAATACTCGGTATGCACGAATACCCCCGGAATCGATATTCGAATTCTAGAAAAAAAAAGATTCGAATAGTAGAAAAGAAAAACACCAATGATTAAAAATTTCAAGAACAACAAAAACCTCATTTTTGCGCCTACTTTTTTGGTATTCTACTCGTGACAATTTTGATATTCGAATACTGCTTACATCATTCCGGTATTCGAATACTCGGGAGGCCGGTACAGCATACCATGCATATATACAGAGTCGGCTTAAGTATGGGTTGGTATTTTGGGGAAATTCTTCAAGAATTGACAGAGTTATGGTGCTGCAGAAGCGTTGTGTTAGAACTATCTATGGAATGAAACAAACAGAGCTGTCGAGAAGTATTTGTTGACAAAAAATCTTAACTGTTATAAATCTTTACATTTTGGATTCTGTCATGTTTGTAAGGGGTAACTTGGATTTGTTTGCCGAGTGTCACCTTAGTCATGATCATGACACTCGAGATAAGGGCGGCAAGCTCTACTGTGATAAATGCAATTTTTCATACATTCAGAAAAATGTCAAATTTTCAGTAATAAAATTTTTTAATTCATTTCCTGAATCAGTTAGGCTACTCTCAGAGAGTGAACTAAAAAAGTGTATTAAGAAATATCTGTTAACAAAATCATTTTACACACTAAGTGAATTTTTTTGATGATGAGGATAAAAATTTACTAGGTAGGTGTAGTAGTTAAGATAATATATTATCACATTATTGTATGACATGGTTCCACACCCTTTTGGGTTTTATACTTATGTAACTATTTATTATTTGGAATTAATAAATGCTTATCTATCTATCTATCTATCTATGCCATTATACTAGGTGTGTCAAATTTTTTTTTTTAAATTAAATAATTATATAGCCTCGACCATATTATTTTAGGTATATGACAACCCCTTTGTTTATATAAAAAGTTAATCTGTTAAACAGATGGGCGAATGTCGCGTCCAATCCGGATCTCGTACTATGAGGGTCGTTGGCGTAATTTGTGCTTCTGTCTTCAGCTGGATTTAGACTTATCAAACTACTTGTCAAGTAAGTTGGACCAAGTTTACCTTAAACAAATTTGACAGGGTTAAACAGTAAATGAATATCAAAGAAATTTAAGGTCGCCTTGTCAAATTTGTCTGAAGGTTAAGAACACGTCCTATTTTTCTTCAAATACTATTTGATGTCATACTACCAACCTAATGACTTCCCAATACTATCGACAGCTAAATACTGCCTTAACTGCCACTTTAAATTTTTTCATCTAAGAATTTTAAGCCAGCTCTCTTTTTTTTGTAATACCTTATTGTGCGATTGTCAGAAAAGTGCTTTTGCAGCAGCAGTGAGTGCTACGCAGCAACAATTCATTTCTTATCAACGATTTTCGTTATCCTTATTTTTAAAATACACTTACCCCTCAGTCTTCAAACAAATTGTATCAAATATTTGATCAAACTCATTTGGCAAAAAGTTAGATAAGTGTAAAACCAGCTTTATCCTTATTATTATTAATATATTATTATTATTATTATATTATTTACTAATAATAGCATACCTACATTAAAGTTTATTTTTATTTTTATATTTTATATTTCTAAAAATAATGTGAAATGTTTGTAAATAGCGGTAAAACATAGATAATTATGCCTGCCAAACATTTAAGGAAAATATCAAGGATGATAAACAAGGCAATATAAAAATATTCAAGTAAATGTCAAAAAATACAGAATTAAAATATTACTTAATTATAAGGAATATTTTGTTTCTGACTTATATAGTACAAGATCCAAATAGGAGGCGACCTTCACCCATAGGTTTACGGGATGAAAACTGTTTTATAATGAAGCTAGTATTTAAACAAAGGTATCGCCATAGGGTTGCCTAAAAAATTAGGTCAAGGCCATATTTAATTTTAAAATATAACCTCAAAATTTTTGACACATCTTGTATAATGGCAACCCTATATTTTTAAAGACGTACGTATGCTAGTTATTAAAATATATATTTTTAAATAATACAGAATGTATCAAATATATTTTTAAAATTTTATAATTTAAAAATTTACCACAGCTTTATTATTATTTATTTATAAAATCAAAAAACAATATATTAGTACTGTCATGTACAATAAAAAAATAAAAATTGACATTATACAGGGTCACTCAAAAATTGTATAACTTCTTTTTTTTAATTGGTCATAGCCTTGACCTAATTTTTAGGGCAATACCTTTGTTTAAATACTATCTTTAATATGAAACCAGTTTTTATCCGGTAAACAGATGGATGAAGGTCGCTTCGTATTCGGATCTTAGATTAATACTTTTCAATATAATTTATCCAATTATAAAAAAAAAAATCAGAAGAAACAAAACATACAAAAATAAGAGACTCAAACCAAAAATAACTTTGTAAAAAGCAAATTAATAAAATACAAGCATCGCCTGTAAAGTCAAAATTTGTTAATTTTTTTGTGATTTTTATAGATTTCACCTAAAATTTAACCTCGATTCATAAATTTTATTATTATTTATTGTATTTCGATGGTATTATAAACTACCTCTATGTTTATTTAAGACGCCCATGGTACGTTGCCATTAGGTTTAAACCTTCGCACAATATATAGGGTGATCATTTTAGGTCGGCACTATTGCTAACTTCTTTATTATTGGAGATACGAAGTCGGTTAAATTAGCAAAGTAGTAGCATTTTTTTCTGCTGATTAACGTATTGCCAACAGAAAACAATTGAAAATCGGGTTTTCGATTTATTACAAAAATATACTTTTTTTTTAAATGGAACACCCTATATAATAAATCACTAGTCAAAGATCTATCAAAGACTATTAAAAAAGTCCTTATGTGTTATATCAAATTTTTAATAGTTTCAGAAATATGCCCATCCTCGGAAATTTGATAGTAAACTGGGAATTTTTTAATAGAACACCCTGTATATTGCATCACCATTAAATAGATATTTTAAGGAGCTTAAAGAAAATACCACATTAGATATGTTTATCTCTTATAGTTTTGAAAAATTTGGCCATCCGAATCTAAAAATTATGTTAAATATTCTTTATCTCTACAGCTCCAAGCTATAAGCACTAAGTTTAGTGTCGAAGATAAAATAGACATTAATCTTCTATTTTTTAGATTTGAATCGCCATATTTTCAAAACTATAAGAAATAGACATATCAAATGTGGTATTTTCTTAAATCTCTTTAAAATATCTATTTTATGGTGATGCAATATACAGGGTGTTTAATTAAAAACATCCCAGTTTACTATCAAATTCCCTAGGATGGCTATATTTCCGAAGCTGGTAAAAATTGTACATGAGGACTTTTTTAAATGGTCTTTGATAGGTCTTTCGAATAGTGATATAATATGCAAGTGTTCCAAGAAAGTATATTTTTGGCAATTAATTGAAAACCCGATGTTTAATTGTTTTTAACACGCTTTTATTAGCTTGGGTTGTATCTATCTATCTATCTATCTATCTATGTAAAGGAATCTTTGAGCCTAATTTTTACCAACTCCCAGCGATTCAATTTCTTTGAAACTTTGCACACGTATCAAGGACCGATGACAATGCAATAATTTAAAAACAGTATCCCGTTATCCTGATTAGGACCGCCAGGATAAATAAATTCCTTTACAGATCCTCTGTGAAAGAGTAAGCGAGCTAGAGCTAGGTGAGTGATCTGCGCATGCGTGCAGTTTGAGTCTTACTTGCATACATACATAAATAGTTCGTAAAACATTTCAATATCACATGACCGCAGAAAACTAATTGATATATCGAACTAAAAAATGAAAAATAAATAATAGTTTAAAAAACTAAAAAACACGCTTTTATATGCAACCGAACTAAAAATTAGAAAATAATTTTTCATTACAAAGAGTTTGTCACTTCAGAATAAAAGCGTGGGGTGCTTAATATATTAAATGTTATAATTATTCTATTTGCAAATATCTATGAGGGAAAAGTTATGAAAAAATAGTAAAATGCACCCCACGCTTTTTACTCTGAAGTGACAAACTCTTTGTAATGAAAAATTATTTTCTAATTTTTAGTTCGGTTGCATATAAAAGCGTGTTTTTTTAGTTTTTTAAACTATTATTTATTTTGTTGGCAGCACGGTAATCAGCGGAAAAAATGCTACTATTTTGCTAATTTAACCGACTTTGTTTCTCCAATAGTAAAGAAGTTAGCATAGTTAAAAATGATCACGCTGTATAGGTAAAAATATAATTCTGACTTACCATTGTTATAATCTGTTGCAGTTTGTTATGGGATATTTAAATACATTTAATGCCTTGTACGTGCAGTAACACATACGTAACATTTTAAAATTTATTCATACCTTTTACTTTCAATGTAAAAAAACGTTAAATGAATTTTAAATAATTTACGTATAATTTAAACAAAAGTAAAAGCTCTTGGTACGCTTAAATATGCCATTAAGAGTAAAAATCTGGTAAAATTTAAAATATATTCGATTATGAAATACTTTTTAAAATGCAAACAGAATATGCATTAGAAAAGAAATGTAAAACTGTCGTGGTCACGTGGAACGATTTCGTAAGTGAGCGTGCACAGTTTCCACTTCTTTTGTGGGATTTTACTTAAAATATAAATAATAAAATAATACAAAATCTAATGGGACATTAAGTTGACAACATAGACCATCGCGGTTTATTCAAAACTCATATTGGAGATTTTGTAAATGTAAAAGTTTAAATAACAGTAGTCAACAAGATTTAAACTTAAAAAAATCCTTGGTATCGCTACTTTGGGCACTATAGATTAAGAAAAACACCAGAATAAAAAAAAATATTACATTGGTTTAAAATAGGGTGAGTTAATTACATGATATGACAATTTGAGAAGGACGTAAAGAACGGAGAGCTACAAAGTTGTAAAAAATAAATCGGTTGTCTGCAAAGTCGGTTTACTGACGATAGTTGAACGTGACAACGTCCGAAGAATCATTACCTTTATCGCCGCACTTATCGTTGCTATAAACAATTGACACCACATACACTTTTCACCGCACGCTTACTCAAGTAGGAGAGAAACAGATATTAAACGCTGCCGAGCACGGAGATTGTGCCTCTTTGTCGCTCGTTCCGCGCTCTCGCTTGCACTTCAAGCCTTAAATAGAACGTTCGAGGAAACGCCACATGAGTCATGTTTTTTGGTGCGTGCAGCCAGGTCCATCGAGTTATAAGACTTTGTAACGTCAAAAACGTCATCTTTATTTTTTTATTATTTTGAATGAAGTAATTCAAAAATAACAAAAAATATATAAACTGACGATTTCCCCAAGCCGAAAATAACAACAGTATTTTTTTTACACATTCAAAAATCTATAGCCGCTTCTCCCATCGATGAAAACGTATAGTAAGAGCATTTTAAAAGCGCAAATTCGGTACCCTTTGAAAATAATACAAAAAACCTAAAAAAGGCCGCCTGCAATTGGACTATTTTATACAAAGGCGCCGCTATCCTTTACAGCGACGCGACGCGCCGATACACTATGGGATTGAAATCCATTATTTTGGCCAAAAAGCAACTTTGAAATTTTAATGGCTCATGCTATGTATTTCAAAGTAGATACTCCAAACTACATGTACGCAAAATTATAAAAGGATATGACGACTTCTATTGGGGTAATAAGAAAGTTGAAAATGTATTTTAAGTAAACATAAATATACAACATTTAATGTACTAAGTTTATTATTAGCCTTGTTTACTAAAAAAGTAAAAGAGTTTAAATAATAAGAGCTATTATTGTATTTCCGATGCGTCTCGCAAAGTCTCGCTACTTTTGTCAAAGATTTTTTACCTTTTTCTTTATCAGTTTTTGTACTTACAATTGCCTTTCTACTTTTGCTACTTCTGAGTGTAAGGACAGATACAAGATTTTTTTATAATTTACAAGGTTTTCCATTTTAAAATTTAATATGGTTGTCCTACACTGTATATCCTAAAACATAAAAGCATTCTGATGAAAGATATGGATTTCACAGAATCTACCCAACAAAACAGTGTTTTTTATTTATTTTATACGTTAAAAAAAAAAGTTGGGAAGATGTATCTCTATTACGCTTTTAAGAATAATTTAAAATTATTTTTCATATTTGGATGGTCATATTTCCGAAACTAATTGAGATAGACACAACAAATGTAGTATTTTTTAAAGCATTTTAAAAGATTTTTTTGGTGGTGATATAATATTCAGAGTATTCCATTTAAAAATCATACCTATTGTCGTACCCTGTATATCATATGAGATAATAATCATCGGATTACTGATTAGAATACTACCGAATTAACCAAACCAGCTGACATTTTAGTTTATTTTGTACAATAAAAAATAATAATGTTAAGGGGGTGTAAATTTATAATACCATATAATAAGTTTTAGGTTTCCAAAAGCATTTGTAATAATTTATAATATTTTTCCAGTAAAAAGAACCTTATTTTAAGTTAGATTGGTAAGTTTCAGAATTTTGACCAAAAAAATTAATTTCTATCCTATAGTGCGACGACCAGCTGCATCAACCGGCATATCATAAAAGAAATATAGCAAAGGCGGCCGCGAAGACAAGCATGCCGATTTATTTGCTTCTAAACTTTTTGTGATTTTTTTTCTTGTCAAAGAGCACCGAATTTAAATTTTTAAACTGTTCCTTCTATATACAACTAGCTATGCTTCCCGGCTTCGCTCGGGAGTTGATATGAGACCCAAATAACCGTTGTTCTGAATGAAGTTCAAATACTCGACAACAGATGGCGCCACTACACTTAATTTCCAAGTTGAAGGGTTGGAAGAGTCCGTATATCTTTAAAAATACTCCCTTTAGGGTAGAACGGGAACTTTCTTGTTCGAGGGGGGATAAAGGACTATTACATTGTATAGTCCCTTTATCGTATCGGGACTCCTTTTCAAGTTTTATCGGCACGCACATTTTATCAATTTAGTTTTATTATATATTGAATTATACGGTATTTCGTTCACTACAAAATAAATTTAATTAATTTTATAGCGTCAACAACACGTGGTTATTATGCTGTTAAAATGTAGCTTATATGACACGTTCGTAGATTTACCATAGCAGCGCCATCTATTGATTACTTACTCAACCCAGTCGAACAGACAAATAATTAGCAATAAATTAAAATTGCGACTATAATTTGAGATTTAAACTATCCTATCTCTCAAGTTGGATCGAACTGCACATGGTGTGAGAATTTTATTATAATCGGTTAAGTGGTTTAGAGTCCATTGAGGACAAACATTGTGACACGAGATTATTAAGATATATAACTTTTTTTCTTCTTATCGTCTCAAGGCTTTGCAATCCAATAGGTCTCTATGACGCTCGAGCAAAACCCTGTTTAGCATCATGGGCTCCGATACTATAGTAAACTTGAAACGTTCGTGAGTTATACCTAAGGAAAAAAATGGAAATTTAACTTTTGTTTTTCAGTAATAATAAATAAGAAAGTAAAATTAAATTGTAGTTTTTAGTGCACTACCGGGTCAAAAAGTAATGCGTAATGAGACACGCTATAATATGTTTTGAAATACAAGTTAAATAAAATCCTAATTAATTGAAATTATGTTGTAAACCATCCTAGTAAAATAGTTTATTTTTGAATTGTTTATCTGTCTATTACTATTTACGTAGAGATTGTTGTAAAATTATAAATCATTAAAATAATTGGATATTTAGTTAGCACAACAATAGATGCGTTGTTATTAGGATTAAAGTAGGGAAAGTCGGGGTAAAGGAAATGTATGTATTGTCCATATCCATCACCAAACCATTTTTCCTGGCACAATGGGTTACATTTATTACAACCTATGGGATATTAATTTTATTTAATTTAGATCTTTTCACAAAAATTCGGAAGATATCTTTAAACTCAACTGTCTTGTGTCTTTAAATGTAAATGGTTTATAGAGGTTATGTCCTTCCATCTACGTAACTAGTCATTAAACCTAGACGGGAATTGTGGGGCCTGGCAACACCCTGGGTGGGGCCTGACAACATCCTGGGAGGGGCCCGGACGACGCTAAAACGTTATATGTTCACATATACCATATAGGTACATCTTTTTCTGGGGGGCTGACCACCTGGAAGGGGCCCGACCCCATCAAGCCCCCCACCCCCGTAATTACGCTAGTCTGCCCTTCGCAGTAATAGCATACTCAGGCAGTTGTTATCTAATATAAAAATATTCTTAAAAAGTCTGTACACCATGTAAAAAGAAAAAAAAGTATTTTTTATCTGGTAAGAAAAATTTATTATGGCATATTAAAACTGTCAGATCACAATTAAACTATGAATGCAGAAAATTTTAAATTTAGAGCTCTGTAAAATTGAATACTCAAGATAAAAGCGATAAAAGTTTGACTCAATGCCACTTTTGGTACAAAATGTATTGCTTATTAAGATTAATTTATTAATTTTTTGTTAATATGCGTTTTTTAAGGTTGCAAGGCAAAAGAGTAGTAATAACCCGGGTTTTCATGTTATTTAGATGGAAAAAAAAGATCCATGAATAACCTGCTAAAATTAAAATTTTGAGTTTCGCTTTTAACAGGAGCTGTGTTTAGGAATTCTTTGAGATATTTTTAAGTGAGGACGAAAATCATTTTTTTACTGTTTTGGCACACCCTCCTTATATACACAGTTATAATTCTCCCTAGAAAATAAAATTATCTACGTAAGTGTGTACACAAGTGTTTACATCAACCTAATTTGTGGTTTATACTGCCAAATATTTTTTCCTAAATTTTAATGCCTTGTTTTCAAAACTGCTTCTTTCTAGCCTAGACACAAACCAAAACTCGCCATTCTTGATCTATATACATAGATATCCATTTTTATCAGCTGGTTGGCTGTGTTACAACATTGTGTATGGTGTCTCTTAATTTGAATTCCCAAACTGTTTAAAGATCAAAGCTGGCATTTCGGTCCACCAAAAATGACCGAAGTGTTTACAAGCACAAATCATATCTATTTTTGAGTTTAATTTTCGAAGATATCTTTAGAACGTAATACATTTCCTACGAATTTTCAACACACTGTATTGGATTATGTTTTCAGTATTTCTGTTTATTTTCCAATACTGGTACTTGAGACAGATTCAGCTTTGTATTGGGAAAATAATACATTATGTATGTTTTTTTACAAGGAAAAAACTACTTATATGTCATTGTCTTCTCTAAAGGAATTAATTTGTGTTTTTAAATTTAATTATTTCCTAAAATTAATTCACCAAATCGTCGACGCCACTGACTGGTGTAGCTAAATGATGCCAAGGTTTAACAGTCTGCAAAAACGACTTTTACTGCAAAAAATGTTATTACCTATTGAGAAACTCGGTAATAACTATTGTCAGTGATTCATTTTATTATTTAAAGAATATTAGTGTGACAAGGTTTTACGCGGTATAAAATTGTTTTCAATTTGATGCAAATCGAAATGTAAATAAATATTAATTTTGATACAAAACACTTGACAGATTTTTAAATTAAGGTAATTTAACCTAATAATTAAATGGGTATTCTTTGGATTCTTTTTTTTAGAATTTTTAGTTTTATTAACATAAAAGGGGAGGTCTGTGCAAATATCATGTAATTGTTCTTCCGCTAGAAACAAGAAAAAAGTTGACGAGATTTAGGAAGCTCCGTCGAGGAAAAATGTATCCTGTGACGTAGTGTCACTTTTTGAGTCGAAGGCTTTTTGTTGCTCTTTAATTTTGACGACAAAATCAATTCCATTTTGAGAAATGGTGCCTTTTTACATTCAAATATTAACAAAGAAAATTAGTTCAAAAGTGTCAAAAACATATTTATGGTGGCAAATTAACATCTCCATCGATATATCGATGTCGATTAACATCGGTTTGGCTAATATCGATTATCCGGAGATATCGAAGAGCAATATATCGATATTAGAGAGAGAAAAAATTATCACCTTTGTATTTTTCGATTTGGAAAGAAGAAGTCAAGATGAGAACTTTTGGCCGGAAAAAGTTGAAAAGCAAAAAAGGCGCCCCCCTTTCTAGTTATTTTCGTTATTGTGTCCCTTTCCCAAACAAAAAAATTGGTCCCTAAGGAAGGTCGATATATCGAAAATATGCAATATCGATATATTGAGAAGTTAAATATCGATGAAGATTATCGATATTTGATTTCCGATATATCGATATTTAAAAATAATCGATATATCGTTGCCATCCCTAGCCATGACATGTGATTCCACTGAATTTTCGAGTAAATGAGCCATTGTTTCGTTGGCTAAGTGGTACGTACAATCCTATTAAAACCACATATCCTCCAGATCCATATTCTTAATTTCTGACCACAAGAATTACGGTAGCTTCTTGGCTATTCTTATTTTCGAAGCTGTATTGCCCGATGACGACTGCAGCCTGTAAACCGCACCAAACCCGATGCCCCTTGGACTCTAATTTGCCCAAATGCGGCAATTTTGCTTGTTTGATAATTTTTTTTGTTTTTGTCCATTTATTCTTAGAAACATGAATTAATCACTTTTTTCAATGACAAATTTTATGTTTGTGACTGAAAAAAGTAATCAAAATAAAAGACCGCACATTTATACACAACCGTAAAAGATAAATCTTACTGTTATTGGTGATAAAAATTAATTACAGTGTTACACAATTTATTATACTTCATTCATAATAGAGGTAGTTAGTTATCTTTAAAAATGATACTTTCTACTGCGTCTTACTAACTAAATGTAAACTTTGACTGTTAAAAGTATAGTTCATTGTATGGATCAAAGTTCTATCGGTTTAAAACATAAAAATTGACAGTTCAGTTAAAGTTAACATATACGAGTAATAATAATAATAATAATTTATTAGACATTGTCTTTACAGTTACATTTTCGACTTCTGTCTTTATCAGTACGATTAGACTAGGATTTAAAGTTGGTGTATTATTGTGCGCGCATATATTAGACTAGACTAAAGAGCAAACTTGCTGCTTTTCGTACATCTAATAAATTTTCCGACGGATTAAATATTTATTGCATAACTCAACAGATCTAGGTGAACCACTGTCTTTCGTACTTTCTGGGTATCTTCCCAGTATTATTTACAATTTTTCACACTGTACTTTCAGGAACGTCGGTTAATGTTGATGTTTCCTTTAATGAAAAATGTTTTTGTGGCCTCGTTCCACTAACAAAATAATAAACACTAACAATAATTATGTTTTCTTTAACGGCAAACATTTTCGGCTACTGCCTAAGACGGCTTTTGCACTGGACATGTTCAAAAACACTATCACTGTAGAACTTAATAACTGACAGTATTTCAGATGTGTCGGAAATAAAGGATCTCTTTTATACTGTTACCCTTAGGTGTAAATTGCCATTATTATCGGTATTATTTGACCATCTGCAAAAATACATTGCAATAAAATAAAGTAATAAGAATGACCCAAAAAGTCTATAAAGTTTTCAGGTAATAATTTATTATTTGCCAACAAATAAATAAATACGGCTCTGTGACGGCTAATACTTTTATGTGCTTTATTGCACGTCAATTATCCTGCTCTCTGTGTCAATTCACTTTCTTAGGGTCGTGAAAAGAACTAACTTATATCGTCGAGGTAAGCTTTTTTTTTTAAGGGGCTTTTGTTAAAACAATGGTAATAATATTTTATCGCACAAGGTAAGTGCTGCATGAAAAATGCGCCCACCTGTAAGTGATTGCACCATTGGGGAAAATGCTAATTAAATAAACCAGAACCATAACATTAACTATCTGCCTATTTTACGCCAAATTCTTAGTGCTAATTTTTGCAAAAACAGTACGATAAAATAAGAAAGTGTTTGAGTATTTGCATATTTTTAATTGTTTCATTTTACGTAACTAAAACACCAATGATTTTGAATATACCGTGTGGTGTCAACGAATTGCATTAGCTATAACTCCTAGAGTATTAAACATGTCAAAGTAAAACTTTGGCATAGGTAAATGGTATGGATGTGAGTTTTCACATATTTCTCACCTTTCGGTTACTTCCGGTTTAACCGAAAATGATTCAAATTTTTGAATTTCTTAAATGAAACACCCGGTATACTCTTACCATTTTTCGACTCCTGAAAGAATTTTGAATAGGAATTTTTTATCGTTAAATTCTTTTTACGGATATCTATTTTTTGAGAGCCATTTTTAATATTACATCTAGGTGGCCATTCGCAATAAAAAAAGTTTATTGCTAATATTTATGTGTACAGGAAGTAAAGTTTTAATTTCTTTAATAAACTAAAAACATAAAATTTCCATTTAATGCAATATGCTTTGCTGGATCAGTGTCATCTGGTTTTTGTGAAATATCAAGGTCTTTTTTAGAAATAAAACTATATTATTCCCAGCATACAGCCTTAATCATTTTAATAAAGTCAGTAGTCTATATTTAAGGCTTGACTCAAAAATGTTTAAATAAGCTTTTCCCTACGACCACTTGCAGAAAATAGCAAATAGCACACTGGTTTCATGCATAGAAAATCGTTATATGACATTAGTGTTGCAAAGTACTTACAACACTCGTGTGATATATATTATGATGTCATTCTAAAAACTGCTATTGGTTTTGCAAGTGACATATTTATTGTAGTGACAGTAAAAACTTTTACTTTACCTTAAAACAGTAGAACCAAAATTAGCGAAAAATCATCTTATTAACGTTAAGTTACTACACAGTATAAGCTTTCTTCTAACTTCTTCTAAAGCAACCTTACTGACAGCTGGCTCAGTGTACAGTGTTGTCAGGTAAGTAGATCAAATTAAAAATATCCCTCCTACCTTTGAGCACGCACTCTATAGAGGCAGCCTTGCCGCTTGACCGTTCGACCTAAAGCGCCAGAGAAAAACTCCTATAGATCAAATTCCTTTCTCTGTCTTGCTACTCAAATAACCAGTTAAACTTTCTTTTATCCATTCATAAATAGAATCAGACCCTTCCGACGTTGCTAAATAGTTTCCATACTTTGCATGGTATAACGGACGTTTAGTAGTCGTTTTCTTACTTACTTAGGACTTCCAGGTTAATGCATTTACAATTTTCATATTTTTCTCAAAAATGTGAGAAAAAATGTAATTTTTACTTAATTTTACATGTGATGTTCAGTTTCATTAACTCGTTTCACCAATTTTGCCCCACCCAGCACCCCTTTTCACTCCCCGGCCCCGTAAGTTTGATTACTGATATTTATTTAAAACGGAATATTTTGGATATGCGCCACTTACGTTTTATTTAGAAGAGTGTTTAAAATATGTATCAGTAATTTTTAAAAAACCCTTAAAATAGCAGTGAAAACCGTATTAAACTATTACCGTTGTTACCTAACCAAACCATACAATTTTTATAAGTTAGGGCTTCTAGGTAGGTGATTTTCGATGTATTGTCAAAACAGTATAATATAGCAGTGAGGAAAGTACATATTACACTAGTGTTACAAGTAAAAATCACCCTAGTGTTGCAAAGTTCTCAATTGTTTTTATTTTTTCTGTAAAGGCAAACTTCATCACCAAAAAAATTTTTTTTTGGTGAACAATTTATGGTCGTAGGAAAAATAGTGTACAGTACTCGTGTGAAAATGACTTTTTACACTCGTGGGTTTGTCGCACTCGCTACAATGATTCCCATTTGTGTGAAATTGGTCATTTTCCACACTTTGTAATGTAATATACTATCACTAATACAATGGACGGAGGACACACAATAAACCTGAGCAGGTTGCAGTGTTAGAGGATGTGCAATCCACCTCCTAATCTAATCTAATCTATACTATTAAGAGTTTATTTTACCATTTAAAAGCTGCTTTTACAAGCCTTTTGAACTTGGTGGCGCTTTAGTCCCTCGACATAAACGTAGCAAATGTTTAAGAAATCGTGTAAGAGTTACATAAACACCACTGAAAGAATTTGGTAACTATTAATAAACATTTGTATTTAATTGACCTTAATAATTTTCAACTATATTATATAAATAATAAATATATATGCCTGTAGTACATACATATATACATATGCATGTAACTGCATGCATTTCATACGATGTTACACGTAATCAACGTGTTTTTTTCTTTGGAAAGGAAATTGTAAAACTATATTTAGTCTATATTATATTTTATATAACGTTTTTGCGATTTTACACAAAAACCTTAAAATAATGTGCATGCATTATGTATGCTGTTTGGTGGTTTATTAAATTCTACTTGTTGGTACTGTAAATAAATATTGAATAGGGACATTTTTGTGACCCCATTTATCTGTCCAATACTTCTACTTTTAATAATTAAGCTTGATAAAAGTAACGCCATACCAGGGTTACTGTAATTAAATCGTTATAATTAGCTTAAAAATTTTGTGTTATACATATTTATAATCTGGTTTTGGAACGAAGTAACATTTTACTTCTCTGTACACATTCGTTTAATATTTTAAGTTAAGTAGAGAATATCTTTGTAACCTAAAACATAATGGTTCGCAGATATACATATACAGTGTATTTCTTTAATGCTCTCCCCTTTATTTTTTGAATGAATCAATTTAAAAAGTAAAATTTGGGATATAAAATTAATGCATAAATACTATATTTTAGAGTTAAATTGACAGATGAAATTTTTAAAATGGCGGTTGGGCGCCATCTTGGCAACAAAAATTAAACCGAAAGAGGGGTCTTTATATTTCTAGAATATAAAGACAATAAATTTACCCAATTCAAAACTGGCGGTACTTTAAAATTACCTTAATACCGGATTTAAATGGCCGTATTTCCAATACTAAAAAAGTTAGATGTACTAAATATGGTATTTGCTTAAAGCTCTTTTAAAGATCTTTTAATGGCAATATAATATACAGGGTGCTTCATTAAAAAAATATATACTTTTTTCTACCCTGTTAATTATCACCAGTGTCACTAATTAAAAGATTTTTGAAAGAGCTTTAAGAAAGAAAACACCACATTAGGTATATCTTACTTTATTAGTTTCGGAAATATGGCCATCCAAATCAGGTATTTGGATAATTTTTAAAAGTACCTCCATTATGTATTGGGCAAAGGTATTGACTTTATATTCTAGGGTTATAAAGTACTCGTCAGGAGCTTTAAAATAATGTGCCACAAGACCCCTCTTTCCATTTACCTTTTTACCCTAAAATATAGTATTTATGCATCAATTTTATATCCCAAAATTTTACTTTTCAAATTGATCCGTTTAAAAAATAAAAGAGGAGGGGACATAAAAGAAATGTACTGTATATCGCGATATTTATGCAGTGGCGTAGCTAGGTCAGCAGGGGCCCTGGGGCAAAAACTAAACTAAGGTCCCAAAAATTGCAATTGTCGAGGAGCATGAAAACAAAGGTGGTCGTGTAATAAAAACAACTTTATTTATACATGTTTGCATTTTAGGAGGTGATTCCTTGTTCAAAATAAAGGGTAGTTTGCTTGATAAACATGGGGTCAAAAGTCAACCATTTGGGAGATATTGCGGTACAAAAATGGCGAAAAAATAACGTTTTTATTTTTTATCTCAAAAAGAAAAAGCGCTAAAATGATGAAATTCTACGCAAATGTTGCTATTATAAAAATACACATTGTAAATATTTTTCCATTTTTTAGAATCATTGGAAATGGTGGAAATAGACTACCTCTATCGTTCTCGCTAGGCAAATTTAAGGAAAGACTTACACAATGACCACGAAAAATATAAATAATTTAAATAGCCTAATTTATTTAAAAAACTTTTTTAACTTTTGTATTTTTTTCATTAAACTTACTAATTTTAAATAAAAACATTAAATGTAAATCATAACGTGTCGGGACGGGACTATTAAGGTATTTGTTATATATTTTTTTATTTGGCATTACTCTGTGGTTTAACTTCGCCTAAAATTGATGAATATCGCAAATTCAGGATTGTATTTCTACCGTGCGAAGGCTAAATAGTCTAATCGCAAAAATACAGTTTAAAAGAAAATCGACAAGCCCCATATACCAAATTTTTGTCAAAATCGGAGTAGCCACAACATTCTCGACAATTACCATTTAAAATTTTATTATTTTTCTATTAAATGAAAATCTGTGCCTTTCTGTATTGTGCAAATCATGATGTTGTCTTCTTTATTAAATAAATAGTGTTAATCGTAGAAGCCATGGAATGTTAGTATACTGCTTAAGCAAGCAGTTTTGGTACATCGGCGAGTAATAGAATAAATTTTATCTATTTTAATAATTTTATGTTTTACCCATCTATTATTGATCTGTAATACCTTAGAAACGGAATATGTTATGGTAGCAATAATACCTGCTATCACACCTAGGGCATTATAAGCGGGCATTATGATAATGCCCGCTTATAATGCCCTAATGCGCTAATATGGAAACTTTATTGCTTATCCAATTTTATTTCTCTCACAATAAAGATCAAGTTTATACAAAAAATAAATTTTAATATTTGTTCTCCTTCCAAAACTTTAGACTTCTTCGGGACGTATCCTTTCGACTTAACTTTTAAAAAGATATGAGACGATGGTATTGCGAAATGTCTATATTTTCATAGACCATCAACGTAGACCTTAGGGTGGAATACTTGGTCCATAGAGAGTTCGGAGTGTATTTTTCCGACTAAAAATAATAAAGTTTGTTAAACATATGTATTAAAATAAAATCAATAACTTACCAGTTCCTGAAAATATGCCATTAAAACGGTTTCGGTTATTTGAAGAATTTCGTTCGCATCTTTCCAAATACCAAATATGCCATACTCCCGATCATACTGTTGTCTTAATTTAACTGGCAAAAGATTTTTGGTCGCTTTTATGGCCTTTTCTCTTATATTTTGTGGAATTTCTTCCATTTTGAGCAAATCGTTAAATAAAAAATGCCAACTGACTAACTGATAGAAACATCAAAATCAAACTTAACACCAGTCATTATCTACTTACGTATACAGTTACAGATGCAACTTATTTTTTATATTGCGAATAAATAATGTAATTAGTCATTGAAAAACCCTTTTTGGGTAAAACATAAAGCATTGTATGCACCACGGGCTTTATTGGACTATAATGCCCATCAGGTCGAAATCTCAGCCCTCGGGCCAGAGGTCCTCGGGCTATTTCGACCTTCAAGGCATTATAGTCCTAGTAACGCCCTTGATACATAAATAGCTATACTGTTTTGACAACTTATTACCTTCCGTAAAAACACTGTTTAAATATCAAAATGTAGAACTCTCGTTGCACATTAAAACAATGTAAAAACATGAAATGACCGATTCTGCGATTAGACACTTTTGCCTTTGCACGGTAGATTGAGGTACCTTTAGAGCATACACCTACTAGATTTTGGGTTGCCGCTTTGCATGCTAATATCTTTTGTGAAAGAAAACGCATCCCTGTTTAAAAGGTGTTAAAGTTTATTGGTGACGTCACGTCTATTTAAACATCGATGTCATAATAAAATGTATGTTTTACCGGGTATTTAAAACTTTTAATTAAAATCGTATTTTTCCTAGCAAAAATACTAAGTATATTTTTTTGGAAATAGTGCATACATACTTCTGAACATTACAAGATAGTTTTTATTTAACTGCCATTATGCCTATTTATCCAGCATATTATTTTTTTTTACGATACAAATCTTAAGAGGATTTTTAAGTTAACAACCCTGTATACGAGAAATGACTTCCTGAAAATTATTGAGTTGTCTTATTTCGACCTCAAGTACATAAAATAATGTCGGTTGTCTTTATAGATCCGCCTGACGGAAGTAATTTGCATTATTTAAATACCATCGTCTTTTCCTGAAAAATAAAATTTTATCATGAAATGACGGCACAGAAATGCAATGCTAATATCCTTGAGAAAATTTTACTCGGGTAAACGTGTTTGCCTTCTAAAAATCGATTTTGCACAACCAAAATAGTAGCGTGTATTCTAAACCTACCATGATAACATTCTCTTGCAATTGACTCTTAGCTAAAATTTTATAAAGGTAAAAACTATTTTAATTAATAGTGAAATACGTCACCAACCCGGGAAAATCTTTAAAGTTGATTAAAATTTATTCCACAATTTGCGAGTTCAAACAACTTCACAATGTTGCTGGTGCTTATGTGAAAAGCGCCATATTAAATAAATATGCCAACAAAGAAACTAGCAATAAAAAAGGGATGTCGTAACTTGTATCTTTTGTGGCGTAGGCACACTCCAACTACGTCATCGGACTACGCGGCGTTTTAAATAATTTCACGGGCATTTCTACAAAACGCAAATTTAGCCATTATTACAAAAAATTTTGCAATTTCTGGAAAAATTTGAAGAAAAGAAATAAAATCTAGTCTTTCGCAATGTATTTATTTATTTATCTAAAAATATGTAATTAGGCTCTGTCAGAGGCTATGTGCTTTCGAAAAGGTTTGTTTACTTTATCATTTTTGTATACTCTACGGTATTGCTTTCAGAATAAATTAAATCTGGGTCCAACTATACAAATCAAGACTTCACAAAATAGTTCAGTATTAAATTAAAATTAATTTACCCACAGTACTGCTTAATTAATAATTGAAAATAGGACTAGTGACATCATAACAGTGTCTAAATAATTTTGACCTGCTACAGGTACTGTTTACTCCTGCGTTGGTTTAGGAAATAATTAAAACTTTAGTGAAATACGCGGTAATTTAGAAGCTATTCTTAAAATTTCAGTAATAGTTCGATATTGCGGTTTTCGCTATTATAAGAGATTTTTGAAAAATTCTTTTTCAGGGCGTTTCTATAGGTCGATTATGACACAAATCTGTGTGCGCGTTTTCCAAAATCCATTTCTTTAATTTATTATTAATAAAAACATATTACGGGACGGTGGGAGTGAACAGGGGTGCTGGGTGGGGACGAAACAGTAGAAATCCTATATTAAACGCCCAAAAACAGTATTTCACAGTACACACCGCACTTTCTGTTTACAAAAATATCCAAAAAATTGTTAAAAAAAAATTAAAAAGAAATAATAGTTCAACAATCCCGCTATGACTGTCACTGCATAAAAAAAGAAGAGTTTGCAAACATATGTGGGCTTAACACCAATATAAACTCCCGTTCACCATCACCTTCAGTCATCTAAGTCCCCACATACTGTTTCTAACGGAAACACAAATAAGTTCTAAATCTTCAACCAGCCACCTTCTTTCCAGGCTACGAACTTATTTCGTCTTTTCGCCCACATGGTGGCGTATGTGCTTACGTCCGCAACGATCTGGCTTGTGCTCGAGTTTCCAATCTTGAATCGGGTAGGCCCGATATCCTTTGGCTTAAACTTTCCCTTAGGTCTTCAACTAAATTTATCTGCTGTTTGTACCGGTCCCCATCTAATAATTCCTATGTCGAATTCTTTGACTTTCTTTCAACAAAGATCGATAGCATAATTTCTCAGTTTCCATCGGCTGAAATAATCGTGCTTGGCGACTTCAATGTCCATAATAAGGATTGGTTGGGCTCTTCAAAACTGACCCCCAAGGCAGAGCAGCCGAAATCTTCGCAGTCAGTAACTCTCTTACCAACCTTATTATGGAACCCACCTACTTTCCTAGAGTCCCAAATCATAGTTCAAATCCCCTTGATCTCTTTCTTACTACCAACCCCGAACTCTATCAAACATCTGTCTCAGCTCCCCTAGGTCGCTCAGATCATGGCTTAGTTACTATATCTTACCCTGCACATCCCGAGGTAAATGAATACATGCCACCACGCACCGTATGGCACTACAACTCAGCCGACTGGGATGGCCTGAGGGACTTCTTCGCCACTTACCCCTGGAATTCCATCTGCTTTTCTTCTGGTGATCCTTCTGAAATTTGCAGTCAACTGACGGAATCAATTCAATTGGGCATTGAAACCTATATTCCACACACCATCAAGAACCCCAAACAATCCAATAACAAACCCTGGTTTTCCAAATCTTGTGATAAAGCTAGAATTTTAAAAGTTCATGCTCACAAAAAGTTTCTACAGGATCCTAGTCCAGAAAAACCGACAGGCCAGCATTGAAGCAAGAAACTACTACAATCAAACAATTTCTGAAGCCAAAGACTCCTTCGACAATCGTATTAAAAACAAAGTTCTTTCTTGCTCAAATGGCAGCAAATCTTTCTGGTCCTTTGCGAAAAACATAAGTAGGAATTTTTGTACCAGTTCTTTTCCGCCACTAGCTTTGGAAGATGAAATTGTTTCTACCGCTAAAGGAAAGGCAGAATTATTTGCTAAACAATTTGCTGCCAATTCAACCCTTGACCCTCCCGTAAATCATCCAATTCCAGCGGTTACCCCAGTTCCTCATAAAATGCCCGATATTATTTTTAAGGTAAAACACATTAAGCGTATCCTTTCTTCCCTTAACACCAAGAAATCGTCTGGGCTTGATGGCATACCAGCAATCGTTTTAAAAAAATGTGCTCCAGAACTTGCACCAATCTTAACTCGGCTCTTTCGAATTTCTTACAACACGGGTATCTTTCCGGAAAGCTGGAAAGCTGCACGTGTTCAACCTATTCCCAAGAAAGGATCTAAATCTCTTCCATCTAACTATAGACCAATTTCAATTCTCTCAGTTCTTTGCAAAGTAATGGAAAAACTAATTAATTCACAAATTCTTAAGTACTTAGAAAAACACAAAATTTTGCATGACAGGCAGTATGGATTTCGCCACAAAAGATCTACAGCAGATCTTCTTTCCTTCGTATCACACTGCTGGAATAAGTCTCTTGAGTTTCTAGGTGAGTCCCAGATCGTTGCTCTTGATATATCCAAAGCTTTTGACCAGGTCTGGCATGCCGCACTTCTTAATAAACTTCCCTCCTACGGTCTTTCAACTAAACTCTGTACTTGGCTCTCTAGTTATCTATCTGATCGTCGTATATCAGTTATTGTGGACGGCCATTCTTCAAGCTTTCACCAAGTAAATGCTGGAGTCCCTCAGGGCTCAGTTCTGGCACCAACATTGTTTCTTCTTCACATCAACGACCTTCTCTCGTCCACAACTAATTCCATTCATAGTTTCGCCGACGATAGTACCCTTCACTCTAGTTTTCAGGTTCCTAAACCCATTACTAAACCTGACTTGGAAAACAAACGCAGAGCGATGCAGATATCTCTTTCGCAGGATCTTAATTTAATATTGGATTGGGGCGCTAAAAATCTCGTCCATTTTAATGCATCCAAAACACAATCATGTTCCTTGTCGCGAAAAGAGTCATCAAATACTCATCCTCTACTTATGAGCGGCCAAGTTTTACAGAGCAAAGACACCTTTAATCTTGTGGGCGTCACATTTGAAAGCAACCTTAACTGGCATAAACACATTGTATCTATAGCCACGTCAGCTTCAAAAAAGCTTGGATTTCTCTTTCGAGCCAAAAGTATTTTTCCCCTTCTAATTTATACACTTTATATGTGTCCCAAATCCGACCTCCCTTGGAATATTGTTCTCATATCTGGGGCATGGCGTCCCCCACAACCCTAAGCATTCTCGATTCTATTCAAAAAAGAGCTAATCGTCTCATTAATGATCCTTCACTTACAGAAAGGCTTCCCTCTCTTGCACATCGTCGGGCTGTGGGAGATTTATCGCTTTTTATAGGTACTTCCATGGCTTCTGCTCTGAGGAATTGTCCAGTATAGTTCCTCCACTTACGGTTCCCAACAGAGAAACTCGTGGTTCCGCGCGTATGCATCCCTATACGGTCCAACTGGACAGGCCCCGAACTTCCCACTTTGTTCGTTGCTTTTATCCCTAGAGTTTCTGTTGCCAAAAAAGTGAGAAAGTGTCAATAGCTTAAAAAAGAGATACAGGACAAAATTCATATGAAAAGATTAAGTTTAGTCCTTCTTCCTATTATAATTTGTAGAGAAAAAAGGAAAATACCTAAACATAAAGAAGGAGACATTTTACAAAAAATACCATTGTTACTCATGGAAATGGTGGATAATCCCCGAAATAGGCTTTAGGCTGTCAATTCTTCATAAGAAGTTTGGCAACGCTGCTTCTATCAAGACTGTCATTTTCATAATGACGAACTTCATGTTATCAGCTGACCAAAATGAATGCGCCTATTTTTCCTTCTTTAATTAATGGCGGACGAGATATCTCATATGTGTGGGATACTTTTTCGGAAAATTTTATACTTTTCAAAATTAATTTATATTTTTCATATGTGCCCCGAGTGCAGTGTATTAATGTTTTCTTGTGTTTGACGTTGGATTTAAACCGGTTTGTCCCCACCCAGCACCCCTGTTCACTCCACCGTCCCGTAATATGTTTTTATTAATAATAAATTATAGAAATGGATTTTGGAAAACGCGCACACAGATTTGTGTCATAATCGACCTATAGAAACGTCCTGAAAAAGAATTTTTCAAAATCTCTTATAATAGCGAAAACCGCTATATCGAACTATTACCAAAATTTCAAGAGTACATTGAAAAATAACTTGGTCGATATTAACAAAAATATTAATAAAAAAATGGATTATTTTAAAAAGTGCATTTTTATAAAGTATAGTCGACTAGGAGGCGGATACAACTGCTAACCCGCGATATACTGCTGTGAACGTACAATCAAAAGGTTAGTATTTGCGTGGTTGTTAAGCACTTAAGCAGTAAATTTGCCAAGTGTGGGTTCTAAATTTTCAGAATTTTAATTGTTTCGAAGTTCTTTGTTTATTTAATTAAGTTTTGATTGTGTTTAACGTTTGTTTGTGTTAAATAGCGCTTAGTTTGTACCAACGTAGTTCGGTGAACTTAAACAGGTGTATATATCCTATAAGTGTTTTTTTTTAAAGAAATAGCCTAAATTATTTTAAAAAGAACAATATTGGTCTTGGTGTGGTCTCAACAGGAGGTTAAGTATCGATTTGTCGAAGACAAAGGTATTTTATTTTTTTATATTATTACGATGTTACCCAATTTAAAGCATTTTACAGGAATAAGTAAATAATCAAAAACAAATTTATCTTGATTCCAAATTAATTTGTATAAAATCATATCATGCCTTAAATAAAATAATTATAATAATTAAACAAACAAACACAAAAACGCCCAGTTTAGCAAAATAAGTAGAAAATTTTGTTCCACATTTTCTTGGCACAAAACACAAATTGTAAATGGCAAACATTTATCGATTACGCTTTCAGTTGGTTAATCATGTGCTCTTCACCACCTCCTTTGGATAATTTGAATTTGAAAAGTTTCTTACTGTTTAAAATGGCCTCAAAGTCAGACGTTATCTTTGCTGTCACAAAACTGACTTGTCTACAGCAATGACATAGAAGGCTCTTGAGCAGCACACGTAGATGGGGAGGTTGGCAGCACAGATATAACAGAAACAAATGTATTAGTCCCGTTATGGTAGGTTTACATCAGTGCATTAGTTGCATGATATTTATGCTCAGACAGAAATTCTGGCTAATGTAAACAATAAAACATTTCTATTGGACATGACATTTTTGACCACAACCACTTGACGATGGCTGAATAAATTACGTGCGAAAGCCAAAAACCGAAAATGGAATTAAATAGAATCAATTTTTGACCGTTTACATTAGCCATAATTTCGGTCTGACATAATTTATCATGCAACAAATGACAGATGTAAACCTACCATAAAAGTACGTTACATCTGACATCTATTGCATGATATTTATGTCAGATAGAGATTCTGGCTAATATTAACAATTAAAAATTTATATCAGACATACAGGGTGAGCCGAATTAGATTGCACACTTTTAAGTAACAATAACTTTTTCTGTTGCGCCTATCTTTTATTTTACAGGGCTGATAGGTAGATATGTCTTTTCTAGGTTTGTCAATTTTGGTCAAATAGATTTGGTCAGGACCGGACTTACGGGACTTTTACCAAATGATGCATTTAACTTCGTTGCAAAAGAAATCGAATTTAGCTACAACTGAGCTAATACGTTTTTCTTGTAGACAAACTATGAGAAATGATTAAGTAATATATTATATAATTATTATATAATTTGAGGATACAGGAATTATAATTATTCTTGATAAATGATGCGCCCCAAAAGCATGCATTTTTCTCGATTTTAACAGGGAACTTTGTTTTAGTGCGTTTTGAAAATCAAAAATGACAGGTTACCATGGTTCCTATGTTGGATGCTGACACAATTTAACAGTTAATTAATTAAAATTAAACGTATTAGCCTAATTGTCGATAAATTCGATTTATTTTGCAACGAAGTTAAATGCATCATTTTGGAAAAAGTCCCGTAAGTCCGGTCCTGACTAAATCTATTTAACCAAAATTGACAAACCTAGAGAAAACATATCTACCTATTAGCCCTGTAAAAATAAAAAGATAGGCGCAACAGATAAAAAGTTATCATTAGTTAAAAAGTGTGCAAGTTAAATTTGGCCCACACTGTACATTTATTAACCGTTTACATTAGCCAGAATTTCTATCTGACATAAATATCATGCAATAAATGTCAGATGTAAACGTACCTTAATGTAACGTTTTACATGCAGGAGCATTACATTATTTTTAACACATTTTTTTGTCAAGCATGGGGCGAAGGGTGTTCGTACGTCTTATGTGTAACGGGACTTAAGTTACACCCAGAACAATGCTAAATTTTTGGTCATCAGCTTGGACGCTCGCTTCGTGGAATTTATGAAGTGGGTATCCATCAAGTACACACGTAAACAGTACGCAGAATTTGCCGCTTTATAAATACAGCCAAGCCAGCGTCCAAACTGATGCCAAAAATTTAGCATTGTTCTGGAAGTCTATAGTGAAACTACAATTGTCTTTGGTTACACTGAGACTATGTAGAAAAATAAAACTAATTTTAACGCAGTGGTTGATTTTTATTACATAGGCTGGAAACATTTTACCCCAGTTACGTAGGTTAGAGTGGTTTTGGGTAGATTGTGGAATTATTGGTAAATATTTCAAATAACAAAAAAAGGTACTATGCGCAATTCAAGGTCGCCCGGTCAGTGATCATGGTTAATTGGGTTTTTTTTTAATTATTAATGTTAACGAATTTTCTTGTATTTAGATGAATGACTGCTTGGAAATACCGTAGTTTATTTTGCATGGTTTGGTTACTTCGTAAAACTGTTATACTCATGTAAATAACCTTATAACTCGTCTTAGTCCAGCGTTTTTGGTTTGTTAGTGCCGTCATGCTATTAATTTTTAAAGGTTTTTAACCGAAGATGACGAAGATCGCGGTAAATATTTATAATCTAGTCAACAAGTTCAAACACTTGTTAAATAGAAATAAAGCTCCTAAAAATATGTGCGATAGCTCATTTGATTCGGAATGACGTCTAGAAACATGTTTTTTAAGCTCTTATAAGCACATAACAAATTGCGATTGTTATTATCAAAATCAAAAAAATAACAAAAATGTGTTTATTTTTTGGTAATAACTTTAAAATTATTATCATTTAAGGATATGTGAAAAAGATCCAAAAAGGAAGAAAATTTCCTATAAAAAGTCGCAACTCCCGGAACTTAATCTCCCTTAGTTATATATTTTTTACACTAAAATGAGGGTTTGCGAGGTCGCTATGGCAGAGGTGCGCCATCTTAAAAGCCGGTATATCACTTAAAATATATTTTTATAATATTAAATATTAATTTAAAATTTTACAAAATTATTGCATAATCTAGATACTTAAACGAAACAAAATTTTGGTTAAAAAATTATGCCGATTTTTCAGAAAGTTATTTTTTTTTATTTTGTATACCTTTATTTTGTACCTAAATAAGAAGAGCTTCACAAAGCAAAAACTATGGATCGATATTTAAAACTCTTATGCCGTAATTTATTAACGCGAGATTGTAATTAACAAGGGGGTAACTTTTTGAAAATCCACATACATAGATTATATTTTTCAACGAGGTTTTTTCGTTCAAGTATCAGAATTATGCTCCAATTTTTAAAAATTTTAAATTGTTACTGAATACTAAAAAATATTATTTCATCATTTCCTTAAATGTCATTATTTTAAAGTTATTAACAAAAACCAAATACTTTTTTTTTGTTTTGTTAATAACAGTAGCAATTTTTTATGAGCTATTATGCTCTTAAAAAACATTTTTCTATCGCATATACATATTTTTAGAAGCTTTATGTCTATTTAACCCGTTTTTGAACTTGTTACTTAGACCAGGGGTTTCCCATAGTTATTAGTACTGAGACGCCCTTGGACACTGTCATATTTTCAGGACGCCCTTATGTTCAACTGACTGATATTCCGACACTTAAAAAAACAAAAAAAGCAGAGTAAAGGACCAAAAACGTTCTTCAGGTAAAAAGTTTCAGTTCTATCTTAGTTCACGCCCGTACCGCCATATCTTTAGGACTACGACAGCAATTAATACTTGATTTCTTTCTTACTTAAAAAAATTAAGACCAAAAGACCAAAACAAGAAAAAATAAAACCATATTAATTTTCTTTTTACCTTATACTTTCCAAAAAATTTCCCATTTCTATAATTTTTTTATTCTTCGACTCCACTTTGTCCCATCAACGCGACGCCTCTGGAAGGACACAGGGCGTCGCTGCGGCGTTTTATGAATTCCTACTACGCTACAACACCCTACCGTGCTGAAATGCAGGAGGATTTAATGGGAGTTTTATTTTAGAATACTGTAAAAATACTACTACGCGCCAGCACGAATATCGCGTAGGAATTCATAAAGTAGAACTGCAGAACTCAGCCCTATAATTGCTACGCATGTTGTAACCTGGGATGTTTTGAGTACAAGCAAATTTGTTTTTATATTTGGATTCATACTGCATGGCAACAGGAGACGCTTCGCCCTCGCCTTAAATCCTTTTTACTTTACCGCCTTATTGCATTTAATGGAATCATACGGTTGTTTCTTTAGTTTTATGTGAATTTTTAAACGGTTTATAACCTAAAAGCAGTGTGTCAATGTTTCGTTTTTAAATAAAAAGTTTACATATGACTTTTTTCCATTTAATTTTTCTTTTTATATGGCGCCCAGCTGTGAGTCTGACATTTATATCTGTCATTTCCGGTCTCAAAATTTGGTTCATGTTGTCTCACTATAAAGTCCTCAAAATTTTTATGAAAAAATACACCATAGTCAAAAGACAAAACAAATAAAAAAATAATAGCTCAATAGCTAGTCATTAAAAATGTACAATTACAGAACTAAAAGTTTAATTTTAGTATTTTTAAAAATAAAATTGTCTTTTCAAATAAAACCGAATATGTAATAACAAAATTCCCAAAACTCATAAACTATGACTTTTTCTTAAAATGGTTATGTATTAATTATCTCACTGTATTTGAGCTGTTTGATTCAGCTTGACTGATTTGTAATGCTTTTGGACCCAGACCTTTTGTTACCAGGTTAAATTTCATTCGTAATAAAATTATGCGTTTGCATGCTTTTAAGTTTCTTCCAAACTGTAGCACAAAATTTACTTATGGTTTAGAGTGGTAAAGGAGGTGATACTGTTCGTATTTGCTATTGCGTTTCAACTCCATGAAGGCGCTGCGCTGACACGCAGTAGGAATTCACAAACCGCTTATGCATTTGCATGCTTTTAAATTCCTCCCAGACTGCAGCACCAAACTCACGTAGGGTTTAAAGAGGTAAATAAAGGTGATACTGTTCGTATTTGCTACTGCGTTTCAACTCCATGAAGGTGCTGACACGCAGTAGGAATTCATAAATCGCGTCGCGGCGCATAGTTTGGGTAACCCTAAACAATAAGTTACTTAATTCGATTTATAAGGTATTGATTTTTTTGCAATTTTAGGGCGGAACTAGAAGTTCGTATATTGAGTCATATTAAACACAACAATACACCGGATAAGTGATGTTTTAAAATTACAAAAATAGTTGTTGACTCAGTCCAAAACGTTGGCCGTTGTGCAACTTTTAGTAATACAAAGCATGATGTTCCAATAAAACCTAATAAAATGCTATAAAATACAACTTGTTATACAATAAACCAGAAGCCTGTGATTACAGTACAGACGTCGTGTAATTGCTTTATATAGTGAAAGTAGCTCTGTTAACCTATATTTTATTGTAAGCAAGGCCTTACACACAAGTTACGTACATGTTTCTATTCATGTATTGGTGTTGAATCAATTAGCGTAAGAGCTATAATTAATTAAACTACTTAATATACGGGGAACGTGGGGTCAAAGAAGTACATAAGGTTTTAAGTTGATTTGGCAATATCTAACCCTGAAAAAAATATATCAAGTCGTTTTAATATATTTTTTTTTTAACGTTGCATAAAATTTTATGGTTTGGTATACTCTAGGTCGATGTTAATAGGATACACCCTTTATTATATACTAGGGTGCTTTTTTGGCTACTATTTTTGTTTTTTTCCGCCTGAAACAAAATAAAAGAAAACCCCCAAAACCCAAATTCTAATTAAAAACGACGTTTAAATTAGTTAAAAATAAAAATAAAATAATAACTAATATTTAAATTAAAAATAAATAATAGTTTAAAAACTAAAAACACGCTTTTATATGCAACCGAACTAAAATTAGAAAATAATTTTTCATTACAAAAAGTTTGTCACTTCAGAGTAAAAAGCGTGGGGTGCATTTTACTATTTTTTCATAACTTTTCCCTCATAGATATTTGCAAATAGAATAATTATAACATTTAATATATTAAGCACCCCACGCTTTTATTCTGAAGTGACAAACTTTTTGTAATGAAAAATTATTTTCTAATTTTTAGTTCGGTTGCATATAAAAGCGTGTTTTTTAGTTTTTTTAAACTATTATTTATTTTTCATTTTTTAGTTCGATATATCAATTAGTTAAATGCTCCAGTTTATTCACTAAAAAATTCCTTCGCCATTTTGTTTGTTTAACTAAGGTGTTGCAACCTTATCCCGGTCCCCAACCCGTCGGCAAATGTTGTCAAGTTCGATTATTCAATTGTCTAATCTGGCGCCTCCGCCAGAACGTACGATTTTTCACTTTTCCGGTTTTCCTGGAAAATGCTGGAACTTAACGGGATACTGTTTTTAAATTATTGCATTGTCATCGGTCCTTGATACGTGTGCAAAGTTTCAAAGAAATTGAATAGCTGGAAGTTGGTAAAAATTAGGCTCAAAGATTCCGTTACATAGATAGATAGATAGATAGATAGATAGTTACAACTCCAAGTTAATAAAAGCGTGTTAATCGATTAAAATTTAGATTATTTTGCATCGCAAACTGAAAATAATTTGACATGCGTCATGAGCATTACAAGTAACTGGTGTATTTATTATTTGTAAGACAAAAAGGTAATAAGTTAGTTGATTTTTAGTTTTCCTGAAGATACTTCAGTATCGAGCAAAGGCAACCAAGTGTTATTTAAATTTAACTGGAAATTGATGCTACACAATTGTCTTTATTTAGACAGCATGTGCTGCACTCTCTTTGATTTTGCGTTTTTTAACACCAGTTACTTATAAGCCACTCATGGACACATATGTCAAACTATTTTCAGTTTGCGATACAAAAATAATCTAAAATTTTAATCATTTTTAATTTAAATATTAGCTAATATTTTATTTTTATTTTTAACTTAATTTTAATCTTGACAACGGTGGCAGACTTGCCACCGAAACGTCGTTTTTTAATTAGAATTTTTGGGTTTTTGGGGGGTTTTTCTTTTATTTTGTTTCAGGCGACCGGCCAGTTCATAGGGTCAATAGGGCTGAACAGGGTCAGCTCGTATACCCTGGGACCAGGACCGAAGCGGTCCCATTCTTTCCAGGCGTGTACCCAACAAGAAGACCATCCAATAAATGAATCCGCCTAACCAATATAGAGCATATCTCCAATATAGCTTTTATTAACTTGGGTTGTAACTATCTATCTATCTATCAATCTATCCATCTGGCTGCCTATGTAACGGAATCTTTGAGCCTAATTTTAACCAACTTCCAGCTATTCGATTTCTTTGAAACTTTGCACACGTATTAAGGACCCATGACAATGCAATAATCTGCAAACAGTATCCCTTTATCTTTTTTTTAATCGCCAGGAAAAAAATTCCATTATATTATAAAAACAACACCTAGGATGCCATCTGTTGGAAAAATTTCAAACTTTGCTATTAAATGAGGAAGAAATTTTTAGTGGATTGCAAAGTGTTGACAACGGTCCAAACATTTCCTGAGTGCCATCTGTTGGCAAAATTTGAAACTTTGCTACTTAATGAAGAAGAAATTTTTTAGTGAGTTGCAATCTTTTGCAAATTTTAAAATTTGCTACCATTGTCATTTCATAGGGGCTGGTTATTTTCTTTTTGCTGCTTAATTAATTAGTATGTTCTAATTTACTGTTATATTAAGAATTTTGTGCAATATAACGAACTAAAAAATGAAAAATAATTAATAGTTTAAAAAAACTAAAAACACGCTTTTATATGCAACCGAACTAAAAATTAAAAAATAATTTTTCATTAAAAATATTTTCACTTCATAGTAAAAAGCGTGGGTGCATTTTACTATTTTTTCATAACTTTTCCATCATAGATATTGGCAAATATAATAATTATAACATTTAATATATTAAGCACCCCACGCTTTTTTACTATGAAGTGAAAATATTTTTTTAATGAAAAATTATTTTTTAATTTTTAGTTCGGTTGCATATAAAAGCGTGTTTTTTTAGTTTTTTTAAACGCCGTATTAGGAACGGTTGAATTACAACCTGCCCGCGGAATTTACAAAATCGAGAACAAATGATCCTTTAATGTGCGAATACTAAAGCATTTTCCGACATTATCTCAAACACGTTTTACTGCACATCTTTCCCCACTTCCAGAAGAATTTTAACAAGAAATTCTCTCAGTAAAGCCAGGTTATTGTCGGCCGAGAATATTAACCTTTTCGTTTCTTTTTCACCTGCGATATTTTTCCCCAACATAAAAAAGCACCCATTTATCAAAGATTAGTAGTTTAACTTACTCTGTGGCTCTATTACAAAAATAATTGTAGAACTCGTCGAAATAAATGATTAACCTTAAAAATAAACAAAGAAAAATATTGTGCGCGTGGCAATTCTATTTTCTAATTTTAAATCGCACTCGGCACGTAATCATCCCGCAAATTACGCCATGCGGTAACGCTATTACCACACCAGCGACGGTAAAATCGAGATCGCGTATAACTTATCTGTCATAATAGCGCTTACGTTTGGTACCGCATGACGTTACAGCACCACCCATATCTCTCTATTATAAAAACACACTTTCCTAATATTTTTAAACTATTTTAGAATTATTAAAAGTGGTGGGAAATAGACTACCCCTATCGTTCTTGATAACCAAATTTAAAGAGGAACTTAACTTGAAAAATATAAATTTGGATAGACTGGTTCATAAGGCGCTGTCTTTGATCTTTATGAGTGAATAAAAGAACTTGTTTTTTTTTTTTTAATCAGCAGTCTACAATATTCCTGAAGAAAAAGGCCCTGCCGCTGCCGCTTGAAATGAACAAATATTATCCTCGGAGCGTTTTGAGGTATATAATCTGATTTAACAACACAAAGTGCTTTTTAATGGCTAGACAGAATCAAAACCTAAAAGTAAGGTACTCTTATTAAAGTCGATAAACCTCACCGTTTAGGCATCAATAGACATCAAAGTTTTCATCAATTTCAACGAAATTATCTACATACATACAGGGTGTCCAGTAACTCAACTGACAAACTTTACGGGGCGATTCTACAACAGAAAATAAGAAGAACACTTTATATAAACATATGTCCTAAACGTCTTAGTTTTTAAACTACGGTGTGTTAAATATTTAAAAACTTTTTTTTAGTATTGCGTGTAAAGTGCTGTAAAAATTGAACTTCTAGTATAATAACCTCCTGGTAATTTTAATGGAACACCTGTATATATTTTTTAGAATTTAAATTCTTTACATATCTTTTTTAGTTTTAGAGAAAACAAAGTTTGGCCTCTAATTTTTACGAGCGTTACTTAAATCGCTACCAAAACGAGCTTCATTATCTTAGTTAGCTTCTGAGATCCAGATGATGGCTGCAAATTGTGTCGTTTCACTGGATTTAAAATAGGCTAAAATAATCATAATTTAATTGAAACTTTGAGAACACACGTAGGTAATTATCTAAATTAACATAAAACGTAAAAGTAAAAAAACTTGTTTATTAAAGAATTTACAAATTACTGGTTGTTAATAAAATAGAGCAACGGGGATTTTTTTACGCCGCAGTAACATTAAAAAAGGTATAACCGAGGACATCCTGCGTTTTTTTCCAACCAGAAAACAAAACGGGTACAACATAAAAATTAACATTAATGGGACACTTTATGTAGGTTTGTTTTTAAATCGTCTTACATTTCTGTTACTTTTAAACAATACGACATTTTATTTTTAGCGTCGAACGTGAACATAGATGTTAATAAATTAAATTGAAGTAAATAAAAACTCTTAAGTTAAATTCATCCTTCTTCTTTCTGTAGACCACTTAAGCCTTTCCAATTTCTGTATAATTGACGTGGCATTTTTTACTGACAGAAGTCAAAATTTGTTAATCGTTGCCGCCAAATATTTTAAAAACGAGATGCACGCCAATGTTTGGTTTTTATAAAATCTATGACATTTAATAACCTTCTAACAAGAATTAGCCACAAAAGCCGGTTTATGTTAAAATAATGTAGGTTGTCACTAATTTTATTAGTTGTACGCCTTTCTGCGAATATAACTGTAATTGTTTGGCGCATGTTTTAGGCAAAATTCTCATACGAATTAAATAAATTTTGTTGTTTTTAACAATAAACAATACATTTTATTTAAAAGTTATCGACTAAATTACACTCGTTTTAAATTACGATACAAGTCAAACGAATAATGATAAACCAAGAATCTAAGGTTAACTTTGAAACCATATTGTACAAGCGGTTCATAGAAATTTTTAATATCCTTTTTGATGTAAATCAAATCATTTTCCTTATTTTTTCTTTAAGATTTTGAAGAAAACATTTCATGGGATGGAAATTTAACCATTATTCTTAAATACAAAGACAATCACAAATTGACCTTGTTCAGTCAGTCGTCTTCCTTTGCATTCTTAAAAAGATAATAAATAAGTAATAGCTATAATCTCTGTATAGCTAAATAATACTATTTTTATAGCCGATGTGGGAAAGTTGCCAAATATGCAATATTTGTTATTCTTGAAACTCTGTAAGATTCATTAGACCAGAACTATACTTAGTAAATAATTACTTTTTGATATTAAGCCGGTAAGTGTTTTTGTTTTAATTAACGTAATCGTTCATTATATTGTTTATAGGTCTCTTTAAACACTTTCACCTAACATTGAACGGTTGGATAAGAATGGTAATTCATCATTTAAACATTTTGTTACGATAATATTTATACGAAGTAATGGATAGTAGATGCAAAGGTATAGTAAGAACATTTTAAAAGCGCAAATTCGGTACCCTTTAAAAATAATACAAAAAAAACATAAAAAGGCCGCCTGCAATCAGACTATTTTATACAAAGGCGCCGCCATCCTTTACAGCGACGCGCCGATACACTATGGGATAGAAATCCATTATTTTGGCCAAAAAGCAACTTTGAAATTTTAATGGCTCATGCTGTGTATTTCAAAGTAGATACTCCAAACTAGATGTACGCAAAATTATAAAAGGATATGACGACTTCTATTGGGGTAATAAGAAACTTAAAAATGTAAGTAAACATAAATATACAACATTTAATCTACTTAGTTTATAAACTAAGTAGATTAATACTAAAAAAGTAATAATAATTATTATTAGCCTTGTTTACTAAAAAAGTAAAAGAGTTTAAATAATTAGAGCTATTGTTGTGTTTCCGATGCAGTCTCGCCAAGTCTCGCTACTTTTGTCAAAGATTTTTTTACCTTTTTCTTTATCAGTTTTTGTACTTACAATTGCCTTCCTACTTTTTGCTACTTCTGAGTGTAAGGACAGATACAAGATATTTTTATAATTTACAAGGTTTTCCATTTTAAAATTTAATATGTTTTGTCCTACACTGTATATCCTAAAAGATAAAAGCATTCTGATGAAAGATATGGATTCTACAGAATCTACTCAACAAAACAATGTGTTTTATTTATTTTATACGTTAAAAAATAAAAAAGTTGGGAAGATGTATCTTTTACGCTTCTAAGAATAATTTAAAATTATTTTTCAGATTTGGATGGTCATATTTCCGAAACTAATTGAGATAGACACATCAAAAAGCAAAAGATTTTTTGGTGGTGATATAATATTCAGGGTATTCCATTTAAAAAAATTATACCTATTGTTGTACCCTGTATATCATATGAGATAATAATCATCGGATTACTGATTAAAATACTACCGAATTAATCAAACAAGCTGACATTTTAGTTTATTTTTGTACAATAAAAAATAATAATGTTAAGGAGGGGTGTAAATTTATAATAACATATAATAAGTTTTAGGTTTTCCAAAAAGCATTTGTAATAATTTATAATATTTTTCCAGTAAAAAGCACCTCATTTTAAGTTAGATTGGTAAGTTTCAAATTTTGACCAAAAATTAATTTCTATCCCATAGTGCGATGACCAGCTGCATCAACCGGCATATCATAAAAGAAATATAGCAAAGGCGGCCGCGAAGACAAGCATGCTCGATTTATTTGCTTTAAACTTTTTGTGATTTTTTTCTTATCAAAGAGCACCGAATTTACATTTTTAAACTGTTCCTTCTATACAGTGAATTTCTTTTCCTTTCTGTTATTTTTAAAAGAATCCAATTTAAAAAGTTAAACTTTGGGATATAAAATTGGTGCATAAATAATATATTTGTCAGTGTACCAGGGTGAGCCGCCTAGCCGCACATGCTTAGAATAAAAGTTAAATGGAAGAGGGGCTTCTAGCACATCATTTTAAAGCTTCCTACTGACGAGTACTTTAAAATATAAAGTCAATGCTTTCTGTGCAGAATGGCGGAACTTTAAATTACCAAAATCCCCAATTTGGATGAGCATATGTCCGAAACTAATAAAGATAAATGTACCTAATGTGGTGTTTTTCTTAAAACCATTTTAAAGAACTTTAATTGCGATACTGGTAATAATATACAGGGTAGAAAAAAATACTCTATTTTTTTAATAAACACCCTGTGTATTATATTTCTCCGTTAAAGAGCTTTAAGAATATGCCACATTAAGAGTACATCGAACTTTAATAGTTTTAAAAATATGGCCATTTAAATCTGGTATTTAAGAAATTTTAAAGCCATTTTGTATTGGATGAAGTTATTGACTTTATATTCTAGGTTATAAAGTACTTGTCAGGAGCTTAAAAATGATGTTTCCATTTATTTTTTTCCATGATAGCGCCCAGCTGCCATCTTCAAATTTTCATCTGTCAGTTTTATTTTTTTAAATTGGTGATTTGCACAAAGATATCAAGCTGTAGGGTTCCAAAAATTGCATATGGTCAAAGCTTAAATTAAAAAAATATATATGAAAATTTTTAATTTTAAAATACACATATTATTTTTTTTATTCTACATGATAGTACATATTCCATAGGTCTCTAAAATGTGCGAACAAATGCTACCACAAATTTTGGGGCTAGAATATAACGATTTAACCCTTGGTCCAAAAGCCGATGATTTCGGAGATACAGGGTGTCAATTTTTTCTGGTTTTAGTTTTTTATAAATAATTTTGTTAAAAAAGGTGTATTGTTACAATAATAGGCTAACGGGGGTTTTAGGAGGTGAGAAATTAGAATCTGTTATCAATTTTATTGGGAATGGTAGGAAAGAACTTTTGAGCCACTCTGTATGGAACTTTCGGATACAAATTTTAAGATACAAAAAATACAAGAAATTAAAAAGTTGTAATATTAATTTCCTAATTACAAAATAATATAAAAACGTTAAAAAATTCAATAGCGTACTTTTTCTCAATATTATAACTTGCAGGTGCTCACTGAGACGCCACTGGACCCAATAATAATAATCTGGTTAGGGCTAATTAAGCGCCTTATTACTTTAAATAAATGTACCAAATTTTATCCAAATCAGCTTAAGCATAGTAAAAATATTTAGAAAAAACTGTTTTTTTATTAAATTTTAACGCCCTGTATCTCAGTAAGGAAGCAACTCCGGACATATGTTAATAGGAACTTGTTTTCATAAAATATTATAAGAAATCACACTTCAAACTTTGATCCCATAGTTCTGAAACACTATGTTATTTAAAAGGTATTTTAAAAAAGTTGCAGAAAACTGAAATTCCCATTATTCCATCTTTGTTTTTAAATTCTGTAAAAAAGGACAAATAGCTTTGCTTTTTAAAACTAAAGTAAATATAAAGATAGTACTAAACTAAAATATGTTTTTATGAAGGAAAATCCCAGCTATACTAAAAATAGGTGTTGTTCTGAAAACACGTATTAAAACACTGTTATTGTTAATACTAATACTACAAAAATTTAGTATCCAACCTTAAAATACCGATTTTGCTATATAATATGTACTTTTTTAAATATTAAAAACAGTGATAAAAATAATTGTTTACAAACCACAAGAAAAATATAAAAATGTAAATTTTTATTTGTTACACAGTGTGACCTTCCTTCACAACAATTGTAGATTCCTTGAGTAGATCCGGCACACAAAGGATTTTTTTTCTTTTTGTTTTAAAATTGAAAATAGCGAAACAATTTATGATGATACATAAGTTTGTTTATTGTTTATGATGTAAGCATGAAAAACAAATATTTTGTATTTCCCTCAACTTTTTTAAAATGGGATTGTATTGATAGAATACAGCTGTGTTTTCTATACTGATATTATAAAAATGTAAAGTTTTTACTTTGATAGTTTGTTTGTAAGGGCTAATTTTCGAAAAACTACACGGATTAAGAAAAGCTACATTATTGTATACAGGGTGTTCATTTAAAAACTTTCCACTCAAGTTATCTTCGAGCGAGACAGATTTGAGAAAATCGCCGAAACACGTCAAGATATTTATTGAGGATGAACGTTTTTACGAAAATTGGACGGCGCCCCTTGACCCCTTAACCACCAGGGCCACCACCCCAAAATTCTTAAATGAGAAGGCGGGTCGAGTGATATATCATTTTAAAGCTCTGACGAGTACTTTATAACCCTAGAATATGAAGTCAAATCTGACTATTACAAATGGGGACTTTAAGATTACCTAAATCTGATGGATGGTATTTCGAATTAATGTACCTTGGGCTTTCTAAAGCTCTTTTTCAATGGTGATACTGGTAGTAATATACAGGGTAGAAGAAAAAGTACTATATTTTTATTTAAGAAACCTGTATATTATTTTACCATTAAAAGATCTTTAAATGAGCTTTAAGAAAATACCACATTAAGTACATCTTACGTTATTCCTGACCATATTCATCAAAAGGAGCGACTGGAAACCTCCGATCGATTAGTATAGATTCGACTTTTGTGCTGTAAACTTCGAGACATTGACAAGTGAAAATTTTGGTAGTTGCCCTGTAACCATAGTTACGTTCCATTGTTAATAAAGGAATAAAACCGACGACACGTGTTTTTATACGAGGTGTTTCGGAACATTATGTACCTATATATTTTATTTTATTATTGGAGAATTCATGTAGTCGTCCTAGTGCGCATTAAAGCTCGAACTCTGAAACCGTTGTTTTGGCGGTGTCGCAGAAGGGAACTGAACGTCGTAACTAAAAATTATAATAATATTGTTTTTTTTTTGTGTGCTAGTCAATTGGTACGTGATATAATTAATATTTCTTAGAAAGAAAAACCATGGGAAGTGAATTAGGAGAGTGCAAATAAATAATGAAATAAAGAATAATAAAAGGTACAGAAAGTTTATTTGTGAGGTTAAATTTTATGACAGATCAGAAAGATCAAGTTCAGCCTGAAGTCTTATTAGCTTTGTTCGCGGGTCTAGTAATAAACTGATTCTGAACCACAACCGAACTGGTTTAGAATTGTTTTAAAGCGCATGTCTAGTTATTTATTAGTTCGGAATTTTTATTTACAGCGAACGATTGTCTATACAGCTGAGGATGTATTCTAACCTAGCCTTTTGGTTAGGATTTTTCATGGATAAATTGGATACTACACAAAAAAAAATTCAAACGAAAAGGTGAATTGTTATACTGTCGAGGTCTCTCGGCGAAAGACGAGGGATTCCGTCCTCCTCTCGTTTTTAACATAAGTATGTGTATTTAACTAAAGATAAAATTCAAACAAGAAGAAATGGTAAAATCTTGTAATATTGTCTATATTTTTTAATTAAACCTTTATTTATTTTATTGCATACATACATTCATAGGGAATACAATTAAAAATCCTTTGTTTATATACGCTCAGAATCACAAAAATATAAAAAAATATTCAACAGGTATATTAACACGCATAAAAAGTGGCAGAAACAAATAAACTGTAATACAGCGGTCTATTTCTGTACCACAAAAACAGAAATCAGCTGACCATGTCGACAATGCGCATGAAATTCCGAACAGAACTCCCAGGACTGCTAATCAGGTTACGAACTGGTAACGAACTGATTCCATTGTAACCCGCGAACACAGAACTGTTACTAAAAATTCAGGATTTTGCTAACCGCGAACGCTGCTTTTTTCACTGCGCATGCGAATAGTCCCAGAACCGGTTCAGAATCAAACCCGCGAACAAAGCTATTCATGCGCGATACTTTAACCGGGCTCGCTGACAATGCGCATTTTCTCGTCCCGCTCTTGCTCTTACAAACGCAACCTGGCACCGAGTTGGTTCGAATTTTAATAGAACTGGTGCAGAGCGTAATTAGAATTGCTCGCTCCAAGTGCTTGTTTCATGAATTCACTATGAGAAAAATATAACGCCCAACGAAGTGGGCACGGGTGGGCTAGTATTTAATAAATCTTACAACTTTTTTTTATTTTCAGATATTCAAAGTTATCTAGCCATGCATCAACAATCTAATTCCTACACAACAATATACAACCTAACTTTGTTCGTCATGAGAGGTTCCCTAGGACAGTGGTGACAGTGGTGCCACAGGATTATCACCATGCGTTACGTCAGGACAACGTAACAAGAAAAGGTTTCCAGGTCGATGGTCGCTACGTCAGCTTATCTACTCGTCCCCGTTGACGCGTAGGCGTAGTTCGGGTAGTGGAGTTGGGACTTCAAAAGCCTATCGTAAGGTGGAGCACACTCCAGCAGGTAAATGTTCAGTTAAATCTTACAGAATAATAATGCATGTGTGTTAGATGGGTGGTCGTTCGGCAATAATGCGTGATATTTTAGCTCAGTTGTCACCTTAAAAAGTAGAGTCTAATAAAATTCACCAAACCGTTAACGAAAAGAGATCTTAAAGAGGATAGTTTAGAGCTGGTTCCTAAATTATGATGATTCTAAACGGTATTTACCAATCGGTTATGTTGAACTTTAAAGAAAGTTGTCACCAATTATTACCGGTTATAATTGGTAAAACGCCTAAAATTGATGAAAGTGTTGTAAAGTTTACATGCAAATGTATTCGGGATAATATGCAGTGGTAGGGAGTCGAAAAGGGGATTTCGGGATTAACTACAGAGCGGCAGATTAATATACCAAAGGATATCTTGTACCCTTAAGTACCTCCACCAAATATCAGCCCCGTATATAGAGGCGATCGTAAAAAACAAAAATACATCCATCAGACATTTTCGAGCGCGTTGGATTAGGAGCGAGCTTGAAGGGGTTTGCAGGTACCAACAGCAACCTACGAGAGGCCTTAAATCGGTCCGGTAGCCTATATAATACCGGTAACCGCCGCGGCTCTGTGGGGTGACATCCCGCAGAGTCGCGGATATCACGCATTGTCCCTATAAACAATGATGAGCAAGCTCCCAACAATCCACCCCGTTCGGATAGGGGTGCAGGGCAGGTTGGAGGAGCAGCCGGACGGACGCCCTTAAACGACCTTGGCAATGGACATGGACGCCTCACGTGGACGGACGAACTTAGGGACGATCTGATGGATGCATATTCCCTCAGCGAACCCACCATTAGGGGCTACATGGCACGGATGCACGCCACATGGTGTGCTAAACACCCAGAACTAAGTCATCTCTCCCAACAACGTTTGAGAGACTATGTAGCCTATCTTAACCGATCTGGATATGTCAGAACACCAAGACAACAGGAGCCACCTCAGGACCTGGATAATCAGGATCTGGAACAAAACCAGCCTGCGGAAAATATGGTAATTGAGATTGCCCCCGAAAACGCCAACAACGAACTAACAGAGAGGCTTACTAACATCAACATCAAGTCTCACATAAAATCCCAAGATATCGCACAAGCAAACAACGCTCTTCGGGACTTACTTTCCAGAACAAACGGATATTTTGGCACTTAACAACGCTGTTTATGAAGCTGCGAAACAACTTGTTCCTAACAACCGCTCAGATAGCTTTCACCAGGCACTTCGGAAGACCGAACGCAGAATTCAGCAAATTGCCAAAAAAATAGATCTAACGCGGCAAGAGGCATCGCGCATTCAAAGTGTAATGGATTATATATCAGCCAACAGACCTTTTACGGCAAAGATCAGAAAAATAGCTTTAAAGCTACGCCAAAAACACCATACACTTAACAGAATCACGCTTCAGGTCATTAAGCAGCGTTGCCTAGACCGCATACGATCGTTGGGTGTTATTAACAACAGCTTAAAGAAAAAAGGCTAAAGGGCTGAGAGATACAAATAAATTTGTGACTAAACCCTCTAGCTTTCTCGCAGACCCAGCACCAACGGTCGAAAATCCGCCACAAGCAAATGTTGTGGAACAGTTCTGGAAGGATGTCTACGAGGACTCGAAGCCGTTACGACGGGACACTCCTGCTTTAAACAACTTTAGTGCCTATTGTGCCGACATGGAACTTAACCAGCACGAAAGTCCACCAATCACGACGGAGGAGGTGAAAAGAGCCCTAGATGGTGCAAGGAATTATTCTGCACCGGGTCCGGATGGCATTAATAACTTCTGGTGGAAGAAATTCCTCAGTACCCATCCGCATTTGGCCAGAATCTTTGATTCGTGGCTTAATGGAGACACACCAATTCCTGAATGGTTTGTAGAAGGCCGGACTATATTAATACCAAAAAAGGGAGATCTAACACAGCCAAAGTACTACAGACCAATCACTTGCCTTAATACCAGCTACAAGGCTTTTACTAGAATTTTGTATTCTAGAATACTGAGTGCAATAGATCCTATTCTCTCTGATATAGGGGAGCAGCGAGGAGGAAAAAGAGGAATCAATGGTTGCAAGGAAAATCTCTTAATCGATAGATGCATCACACAAGACTCAATCCAATACAAACGCAACCTCAGTATGGCATGGATTGATTACAAAAAAGCTTTTGATACAACATCGCATGAATTAATATTGCATCTGCTTAAAGATCTCAAGGTTCCTCCTAACCTGATTCGTTGCATCGAACAGCTGATGCCGCTCTGGAAATCTAAATTCTCCATAACATCTGGAGCACAAAAAATCATTACTGATCCCATAACATTTAAACGGGGCGTATTTCAGGGCGACTCACTAAGTCCTCTATTATTCTGTATATCGCTGCTTCCCGTATCCGTGTCTCTTCGGAAGACTCGGGGGTATTGCTGTGGACCACCTGGAAGAAGGGAGCGTAAGGTAACCCATCTGTTTTATATGGATGACCTGAAACTCTATGCAACTAGTGAGCGAGATCTACAACAGTCTCTTAAAGTGGTTCACGAATATACCAAAGATGTTGGCATGGAGTTCGGACTTGACAAATGTGCAAAACTTAGGCTGGTGAAGGGCCGATATGGTAACGATTTAGAGGCTGATCAACTTGCTGACAGCGCGATTCTCCGTCCGCTTAAATAACGAAACGTATCGATATTTTTTGGCGTTTTGGGAGGCATGAAGAATAACATATTAAGGGAAATGAGGTACATTCCAGCATGTGAAAATACACCCGAACAACTGGTGATGAAGATGCGAAATCTGTTGTCCTTGGATCCCTTCGTCTACTGAGGCAAATGAATTTGGCCGAAGATCACTGACCGAGCGGACGCGAGGAGTGGTCTTCGATATGGATGGCCTTCCGCACGACGCCCTATGGGGTCATCGTGGGCTCCCCTAATAATGTAGTAAGAAGTGTAAGATCTAAAAACTCGATATTTTCAGTATCTAGTTCTATTTTCAGGCCTCTGTGGGCTCTCATATTTATCTTTTTTTTTTAACATCTATTTTTTTATTTAAGATATACTATGTTTTTTTTTAGTTTTGCTAAAGCTGATCGTTTACGATATCAGCTGTTGTGTTATTTGTGTTCTTATTAGTAAATCTTTAGAACTTGTTGTTCCTAGTTTTGCGAAAAACGGAAATATATAAACAAATTTCTTTTGTTATTTGGGGATTTTCAAATACATTCAAAACACATTTTTGGCTAAGCTGAAAATGTCCGAAAAGATTCAATTTACACAAAATATTTTTATAACTTTAAACCGTTGCTAAAGGTGCCCAAATTACAATATTTAGAGTTTTAAAAAGCATTTGAATGCCTAGGATTTATCATATATTAAAAAAACAATAAGGCCAGGGCTACGATACCCGGCGGAAACCGGAGGGTGCGAGAGCGCTGCCTTTGATCTTTATAGTAGCACAAAATGATTTTTATTATTAAATCAGGGGGCTGCAATATATGTACGTAAGCAAAAAGTCCTAATTTCGTATATTTCAAAAAATAACTATTTTTTTTTTTCGTTTATTCATATTTTTACAACCTGCATACTGTATAAGCAATAATTTATGGGATATCGGCCAGTGTTGCAATAACAAAACAAGCACTATTAGTCACCCATGTTTACATGCTTGTATTCGCGGCCTTTTTCACGCTTTGCCTATATGTATAATTTACTTGCTGATTCTGTATATTATTTTCTACGGCCAATACAGATCTGTTCATAAATAGTTAACTCTGGTTTACAACAGATTTAATAAAAAATGCCATGTCGTATGTCCCAAATTACTTATAAAATCCAGAAGTAACTAGTGTAGCAAACTTTTTCCAGAACGTCAGGATCGTAAATTTATTAGAAATGTTTGTTTACAGCAGGATTTTCAAGGAATGCAGTTATTATTTCGTATAATATGTATGCATACGTGGGCGGAAGAAAATCCACATGCAATAAATAATTATAATTTTAACAAAACACCAATATAAATTTTAAATTAACGTATGCATGAAATTAATCATTATTACTATTTAAATTGGTATGTATGTGCTTAGTTGTTTGCGGTTTACTTTAGGAAGTTTCAAATCCTTTTAAAATTTCAAGAAAAATCAACATCGTCTATTTTTTGTTGGTTTCATTTTTAGAATTGTTTTTAATTATTTTGGTTAATTTTGGAACAATGGTAGAAGCTGCTATGTATTTTTGTATCGAACGTATCAGTGGTAAAGGCAAGGAAAATATTTTTTTTTAATTAATAATTGATATATGTATGTATTTATTAATGAAAGATCAGTATTGTGCATAGAGGCAGAACAAAAAGGTGTAGGATTCAAGAATTCAAGACTATAGAGACTCTCTAACGAAGCGCGAAAGGACGCTCTTTTGAAGGACAAAAATGTTAAAAATGTTCATTTCTCATATTAGTGCATTGCACCTGTTTGGGTGCATTGGCCCCCGTGCCCCCACGTACTCGCCGCCACTGCATGGGTTTTGTGGCTGTAACACTTACAATTTTTGGCAAATGTTTAATAATTGCATGTAAAACGTTGTGTTAAACTTGTCCGACAAAAAAGTGACGCGTTTGCCCAGTTCAAAACCCGATACATTTGACATTGACAGGCTGGGTTAAAGCACTGCATCCATAAATGGCGGTAAGAATATTCGTGGTAGACTCGTCAAAAGGAATCCTTCCCCCATAAAAAGGTTTTAAAAGTGTTATTTTTATAAAGGACATTTCATTACTGGCCCAGGGACTAATTATTTTGGCTCACTATATCAGTCCTATCATTTACGACATAACCTTTTCTCACAGCCCGTATAACGTGCGTTTTTAAACTTATTACATAAGCTTTTAAAAATGAATTTCCACGGTGATAAGTTCCGAACGCATGACGCATCAGATTCCATCGGAAATAACATCATTCCTATGGTGAGATTTAAAATATGCTACTATTATTGAATGTGTATTTATTTATTCTGAACATAATATTATAGACAAACAGGTAAAATGCTTATTGGTGCACCAACAAAATTAGAATACAATATTATACTTATACAAAATATAAAATAACCATAAACTAAACGATCATACCTTTTGACCTATGTATATTTCATCCACATTCACATTGAATCTATAAATGTGTTATTTTTTAACTTATATTTTATTGATTGGTTTTAGTCGAGACGCTTTTTATTATGCTTTGTAGTTTTTTTAAAGTTTGTATTGCAGCAATACGTCTAACTTTCTCTGAAAAACCTTTAGTGTACGGTATCGTTGAATTTTTTTTGTTCCATTTCGTTTGTTCGGTGTTTATGGTGGTATTTGTATTTATCTATGGTTTGTTTAATTAATTTTTTTAAATAGCTGTATTTAAGATAGTTAATAAGATTTTTAAACGGTATTTTTTTACCGCAACAGCTAAGTCACAGGCAGTGGAGAATACCGACAGATAAAAATTAAAGAAATAATTCCGGCATGTAAACAAGGTGAGACACCGCACAGTGCACAAAATTAATATTTTCATGACAACCCAAATGTATAATACAGCGCTTGTTTAAAGTCAGGACCCCCGCCTAACTTTTGAATTATTTGGTATTTTTATATGATAATTTAATGACTTTAGTAAGACAAGATAAGGCGAATTTTAGGAAAGAAATGACAGATATAAAGGTCAAACTCAGAATTGGGCGCCATTAAGAAAAAATGGAAACGTGGATTTTGTGACACAACATTTTAAAGCTCCTGATGAGTACTTTACAATCGCAAAATATAAAGTCAATACCTTTACCTACTTCAAAATGGCGGTACTTTGAAAATTACCTAAATACCTAATTTCCGAAACTAATAAAGTTTGATATGCTTAATGTGGAATTTTCATAAAGCACTTTTAAAGATCCATTTAATGGTGATATTGGTGATAATGTACAGAAAGGACAAAAGTATATATGTTTTTAATGGCGCACCCTGTATACCTGTATATATCACCAGTCAAAAGATATTTAATTAATTTTAATTTTTTTAAAGTATCGCCATTTTGTAGTATGTAAAGGAATTTACTTTATATTCTGGGCTTATAAAGGACTCGTTAGGAGTTTTTAAAATGATGTGCCACAAGGCACCCTTTTCATTTAATATTTTTTGTTTTTAAATGGCGTGCCCCCCATGGCGCCCAACTCTTAGTATGACATTTATATCTGTCATTTCTTGCTTTAATTTTGGTTTATGTCGTTAAATGTTTAATATTACAGTATTGCTTTCTGCATAAACAGATCATTGTACCCTATTATCAATAACAGAACAATTTTAGTGCGATAAGACTGATACGATTTTTATCCTGAAATCCCTATCGCCAGTAAAGCAACAACAAAGGATGTAGAATAAATCATCCATTACGAAATGTTTACATGCCGGTATTCACGTTAGACTGTTTCTTTTCCTCACATTGCCTATGTGTTATGTTATTTAGCTGATCCGTTATACCTTTTTCTTATCCAAATGTGTATAAATAGACACAATGGAAGTCCTCGAAAACAGTATTATTGGTACATAAAATAATATATGGCTGATGGCTGTGCGTTAATAATGTTGGTTCTAATTTTATCACAGTAATTATAGACAGAGTGCATTGTTAAGGCTCACCTAAGGTCAAGAGTAATTTGTTTTTGTTAGATTAGACTCACAATATAAACCATTTCGTGATTTCTATTTTTTAAATAATATAGTTAACATATTAACATATCAAAGGTTGGGAAAATGGTCCGAAAAGAGCATAATGTTAAATTATTTTCACACTATACTTTTCGAAAAACAATTAGATTTTTCGTCTACGCGTCTACAAAATAAAACCGTCAATCACGGTTTTACTCTAGAGCAGGTGCATTTTCAAAAGTTTATCCGATTGGTTGCCCCGGGGCAATAAGGCAGCGGGGACCCCCTGAAAGTAAAAGTAAAGCGAATGGATTTTTGTATTTTGTACCCAAAAAAATAGTCTTTATCAATTTATTTAAGTTATAACTTATAACTAATAGAATTCCTTTGTGGGGGCACTAGCCCTAGTGCCCTGTCTGGCCTTCCTTAAATCCGGCCGTGTGGTAGATCCAATCAGCTGATCCAGATTTACTGGGATTTTCGTTATTTTTGAACAGGTATGTTCTATATGGCCTTCATTCATCGGCTTCGTGTCATAACAAAAATAACTCTTTTGTTTGTTCAAAAAAGAAATTAGGAGTGAAAATTTTACAGACAGCATTAAATTTAGGGGCGGGGCTCCCCCAAAAAATTTTGGGAGTATTTTTGGAATCTGAAATCAGAAAGTAAATTTTACTGGTTTCTTTGCTTTTTAAAAGGTGATAGCCATTTTTCTTTTTACTCCACAACTGTTTTAGCGGTCACTTTTTTTAATCCCCCGGGGATATTAAATTCCCCCTCCCCCAGAAAAACATTTCTGAATTCAACACTGTTTACAGACATTTCTTAGAATTTCGTTTTTATTTTTCTTTTAACAAAAAACAGATGCAGGATTATTCCACAAGTGCTATGAATAATGGGATTTTAAAAAAGTGTATAAGTGCGTTTAAGTACGCCGATAAATTATTTTGAAAAACAAGTCATTAGTTTTATTTTTACCATGATTTATTTTGTGAATATGTTTGATGTACTATACAGGGTGTCTAAAAGGTGAGTTCAAAAGTGAGTGATGGAGTTAGCCAAAATAATGTTAGTACTTCATATAAAAAAGTTCTGTCGCTCTTCATTAGGGAGGTATTGATCTTCAAAGTTAGACTAAAAAAAACCTAATTTAATAATAATTTTACAATGGTTGCCACAGTACCAATGATGTTTGAGTAACTGAATATCCCTATACTAATGCTTCTTTCCATTGTATACGGATGTTCAAGAACATCTGGATTATACAGTGTAACACAAGTTTTCTTCATTTTATGTATGCATTTTTAACACAGGTTACAAATTTGACACAAAATAGCCGTTTAACTATGGAGGGAACCAATACTATTAGGATATTTAGTTGCTCAAATATCATTGGTACTGTGGCAACAGTATAAAGTTATATTTTAATTGAAATAAGTTTTTTTGCCAATTTTAAAGGGCAATATCCTCCTAACGAAAGTGCGTTCGAACTACTTCCTAAGATATGCTACCTGTCCATTGGGGAGGGGATCTGCAAACCGCAGTTTTTGCATAAGAGATGATTTTTTAAGAAAAACAGCTTTTTGTTGCGCACTTGAATAAAAAGTTTTTTAATAAGTTCAGTACTAAGTACCTAAAAATGGAATAGAAGTAATACAGTTACTTAAAAAAATTCTAATTTGGCCATGTAACATTATTTAAAGTATAATATTCCATACATAACTCGGTATTGTTGATTTTGTCAAAAACTGCGGTTTGCAGATCACTTCCTCATTTATTAAAATACTCTTTATGTAGTGTCTCCAAATCAAAGATATAGACGAATTTAATATTAACAAATGGTGAAATAGCCAATATTATTAATTTAAATTTAATTTTAATGTTTTAAAAACGTTGGCTTTTAACAAATTATATTTGTTTGGTTATAAAGTAGGTTAAATACAATTTGACGACCCTGAAGAAAATGGTAATTTTGCTTGTTAATTTTCATGGCCTCAATAAGCTCATCAACTACGTCTATTTATTTTACTAAAATTATTGTGGATATTTAAAACGATTTGCAATAATAGTAAGCAGATAAAATTGTGTATAAAGGCAAATACTGTACAGGGTTAGTAAAAAGAGCCTGAACGGTGGATTATCTTAGCAACCGGTAAATATAAATAAACCAAATTTGTGCCAAGGGGTAACTGAACATGAAGGATTCAAGAATTGTATTTGAAAGGTTGGCAAATTTATAGTTTTCCCTGTAGGTTAGGAAATTTTAAAATTTTAAATGGAATACCCTATTTTTTATTATTGTTATCAATTGCTTCTATCAATTTTAATATGACCCAATATTATCGTTTTTTTTTTTCTACTGTTAATTTCGAAGATATGGCATAAAGCTTGAATACAGGTATTGTCAATTATCTCAAAAAATAATTCAACCGAAATTCGTCAAAATTAGTACAGGGAAGTAACTGGACATTTTAAATTCAGGAATTGCATTTGCGATGTTTCATAATTAAATTTCGCTTATTCCCTTTCCTTGACTTTTTAAAGAATCTTGAAAACGTCGCAAAAATGCTATTCATGAATTTAGAAGGTCCAGTTTTACCCTGTACCAATTTTAACGAATATTGGTTGGATCGTTTTATAGATAATTGACCATACCAAGCCGTTTTTGTATTATAGGAGTAAAAAAACAATAATATCAAGTCACAATAAAGTTGATACAAGCAATCGATTACAATAATGAAAAATATGGTATTCCATTTAAAAATTTTAAAATTTACGAGCCTACAGAGAAAACTATAAACTTGGCAACCTAACAAATACAAGTTTTGAATTCTTCATATTCAGTTACCCCTTGGAACAAAATTTAGTTCATTTATATTTGCCGGTTGCTGAGATAAACCACCGTTCCGGTTTTTTCTACTAACCCTGTATACTATAAGGTATATAAAATAATTCTAAAAATTCGTATTTCGTACAAATTTAGGTGCATCGACTAAATAACAATACAGTGAACTTTAGGCCAAACCTGTTTATTAGGTTGACCGTATTTCTTCAGAATTTTACGATATAGTAAACACAATTTTGTTTGTGCTTAAAATAGCCCAAATTAATTTTGCACCTCTTATTTTGCAATTCCGTTGTGGTTAACGTTATTCTGAGTCTGCGCAGTAACGCAAACGCTGATCCGTTATCGTTATTAACCATACCGGACTCCTTTAATTACGGATGAATACCGAAGAGCTTATTTATCGTTATCGTTATTGTTAAACTGCGTGGTTGCCGGATTGTAGCAATTTTTAATATCAATTATTTAAGAAGGTTAACATTTTAATGCCGTATTAATTAAAATATCATTGATACATAGGCTCTAATTAGCGAAAAATCCATAGCAGTAAGAAAAAATAAAATAGTGTAAAGAAATTAAAACGGACTTGCATTTTTAAGGATGTTTTAAATCAGTAATCTATTTACATGTTACAATCTGGCACACTTGCTTTTTATTCTACTACCAAACCTAACCTTACTTTTTGTGTTTTGCTTATACTGTATTGTTACATCTACTTTGAAAAACAAAATCAAGAGAATTATTTGCATATATTTAAATATCAATATATAACTTATGGAGAATAAAAGTAAGTACTGATTTTTCGTAAACTTTAAAATCGGTGAACCACAGGTAAAAATAAGGTTATGTGTCGAAAGCGCAGACGCAAGATAAATTTATTCAGAAGAGGCTGCAAAATCTCTGTCTAAAACTGCTGCTGTAATCGTTATGTTTAATAACGATAACCATAAGGAGGCCAAAAAACGTCTGTTATTTTAAGAGGTATAAACCACCGTTCCGGTTTTTTCTACTAACCCTGTATACTATAAGGTATATAAAATAATTCTAAAAATTCGTATTTCGTACAAATTTAGGTGCATCGACTAAATAACAATACAGTGAACTTTAGGCCAAACCTGTTTATTAGGTTGACCGTATTTCTTCAGAATTTTACGATATAGTAAACACAATGTTGTTTGTGCTTAAAATAGCCCAAATTATGCTAATAATGTATAAATTCTCAAATATAAAAAAATATGTATAGGGTGTATAAATGTGCGCAAGAAAATGGTATTTCAAATTCTAGAAGTTAAAATATGACCATCTGACAGTAATGGATAAGAGTGTCAAAAGTTCAATCTCGTTTTAGTTTTTATGTTGCGTATTGTCAGAACATTGGGTTAGGCTGCGGCTACGATGCGTCAGCAGCCAGCGGAACTCAGGAGTGTGGGAGCGCTACCTACTACTTATTGTAGGTATAAAAGATTTTTAAAAAATCAGGTGGCTGCAATATACGTAAGAAAAAAGTCTTGCCGCCGCGTCTCGAAACGAACAAATTTTATTCGTGGAGCGTGTCTAATGTATATAAACTGGTTTCAAAACGCTGTTTACCACATGTTATTGTAGCCAGTAAGGCCTCGGCTACTGATAACAATCGGAAGCGGCGAGCGGAAAACCTTAGGAGGGGTTTTGTAGCGTAAACAAATAAAAACTGGCCTCATTTTAAAGTAATATTTAAAGGACGACACTTGAAGTATCTTGCACACATTTGCACGGTTTTAAATAAAATTTATATTTACAGTATAAATTATAATGATAATTAACAAAAGGTATGAATAATGGATTAATCATTTCAATATGTTCTTGAAGTATATTTTTATTAAATGTAATAATAGTTATTTAAATTTAACTAAAGCTAGAATAAGAGAAAGATCAACAACAGATCCACTTTTCATTTACGTCTATATAACAGGTGCTAATTGTTTTTGTTTTTGCATATTTTTCTCATTGGAAAAACCTTCAAAGTTTATTATTAAAATAATTATCTGCTAGCACATCACTATTTGGGACATTCAACACGTTTATCGCGGTCACGAAGATTTTATGAACTTAAATACGTTGAACAAATTCTTATTTCTAAAGGATTTTTCGAAATTTATGCATCAAATTTCAAGGGCATGTTTTACATCGAAAATTAGTCCTCGTTTCATATATAAACATATGTCAGAAAACGCTTCCTTTGAGAGATACAGAGTGTTTTCCAGTTTTCTTGTATTTAAATTATAATATATGTATGGTCCCTAAGTAATGGGCCAAAATTTAACTACAGAATTGCGACAGTCAAATATTGAGATTTAACTAAACTTACCTTAGCACAAAAGTTGGTACTGAGATACAGGGTGTCAAAGTTTTTAAAATATTTTTAATTTTTTTCGATAATATTTGATACGTTTTGAATATTGTCGTAGATCTCGATATCTGGGGATTTTCTGACATGAGCTATTCATATCCGATGGTAATTTTTAGGTGGTAACTGGAGGACGCTACCTAAACTACTATGAGGTTCTCTAAAACGTTTTCTCGCAACTTTTGCGCTTTCCTGTACGTACCATTTGAGTAAAATATTAAATTCTCCAATGCTTTTTACACAAAATGGGTATACTTTGTACGAATCGCTCTGAGCAACCGTTTTCTAGATATTCAGCATTAAAATATTTAGTGTAACCAAATGCCATAACTTATAACTGTTTTATCAGAAACCAATGATTTAATGTATTTATCCATATACTTTTTGGTTGCAATAAACCACTTGAATGCAAATATCTTCAAAACGGTGGCTTAAAGCTATTCTTACAAAGTACACCTTTTGCATAGAAAGCATAGAATAATTTACTGGTGAACTTAAATGACACATACAGAGTAGCACAACAAAGTTGGGCCGTTTTAAAGAAATTCAAAGTAGTGTAGATGGCATCCTCATGTTAACACCTAAAAATTAACATTAAATATGTATAGCTTATATGAAAAATACCTAGGTACCGAGTTTCATTAAATTATTCAAAATATATTAAATATAATCAAAATAAATTGGAAAAAAATTATGAACTTCGACACCTTGTATTTCACTTAATATCAACTTTTGTACTAAGGTAAGTTTAGTTAAATCGCAATATTTTAACGTCGCAATTCTTCTGTTGAAAATTGGCCCATTACTTAGGGACCACCCTGTATATTTTTTTGTATAAAATTCTTTAATTTTTTTTTCTTTTATTTTAGGAAAAGATACAACGGATGGAAAGTCTGCAAATACATCGAAAGAAAGTGATAAACACCCAGTAGAATTACATAGAGCTACTAGTAAATCTTCGGTTTACGCATCAAGTACAAAGGTAAGTTAAGTTTTAAATGTATGTCCTTTGGGACCAGGGGCGGTCATAGGGGGCCATGGTGGCCATGGCCCCCTTTAATGCCACATCCTTTGTATTTCATACATATGTAATAGCGAATATGGGCATTTTGGGCATTTAATGATGATATGCCCCTCCCTCATGGCTGGTCCGAGGGGTGAGGGTGATCATGGAATTGAAAAGTGAGAAGTGGGAGTTTTTTTATAATTTCATAAATTAAAGAATAAAAGAACAACAATAAAAATAGGAGAAGGGACCTTTTTTTTGCTCTTCAAAAAATTTGAAAATTTTGTTTCTTATGGCCCCCCTCAGAAAGTCGATATGACCGCCCCTGTTTGGGACACATAGGGACCGTTGTTCTTTTGCTAAATAGTCCTAAAAGCTGTTAAACAGGCAATCACGGAACGTCTTCAGAAACAACTCCGATTTTGATTTTTTTTTACTATTATTTTTCTATGACATTATAAATCAAAAACTCTTAGAGGGGGCAAATATAATTATTTCTATTTTGCAAACATTATAAATGGTATTTATACAGGGTGTCCACTAACTTTACCGACAAACTTTAAGGGGTGATTCTCCTACAAAAAATATGAAAAACACTTCATATGAATATAAATCGTAAACGTCCCACTTTTTAAACTACAGGGTGTTAAAATTTAGGAAAAAAATAGTATTTTTTTACAATAACTTTTCCACCAGTCCAATATTTTTGAAAAATTTAAAAACCTTAGTCTTCTGTGCATCAATGTAAATTTTTTAACGTACAAAAAAAATCGTCAGAGTCGTCCGTGGGGGATTTACTACAAAATGCTTTTTAAGAAAAAAAATGGGTCACCCATGCATTTTTCGTACAAAAAAATAAAATATATCGTATTTCCGTTAAGTTTAAAACTATTTTCGTCTCATTGGACTTTTTGTATTTGATGTATGCTTTAAGCGGAAAAAAGTAAGTCATTTCTCGGTATGGTCAAATCGCTATCTTTTTAGTATATGATAGTCATGTTAAGAGATATTTTATTTCTAAATCATTATATGAATTGAATTTAAAACATTTATGTATTCACCAATCTTTCTTTAGGGAAATTGATTTTGATTTAAAAAACATACAGGCTGTTTTTAAAAGGTGCGGAAAAAATTACCAAAAATTCTTGAGATCAAGATATGACGATCTAACAGCACTTACCTTAGTCCAAAAGTGGATGATTTCTTAGATTTATTTGAATTAGTACATCATGTATGCATATTTTTTTAGAATCTTAAAATTTAATCTTTCCCCTTTTAAAAAATGTAACATAAGGTATGGTTATTTTAAAAACTAATGAATTATTAGATAATATATTTAAATATATTTATCTAAAAAATTGCTTGCATTATTAAGAGTAGTATTTGAGAATAAAGATTTGCTATAGAAAAGGTTATGGAAAAAATATGGCAACAAAGCTATAGGTCATTCACAATAATAAAAAGTGTAAAAAAGACATTTAGTTTAAAAATCTATACAATAAAAAGCCCGCCATAAATCCTAAAACGCAAATCGGACGGCATGACGTCACAAGTGGGTAAAGTGCGTTTAATATCACAAATGCAAGATTGTTATTTTGCATAATCTTAGAGCAAACACTTTGCATGCTAACAGCTTTGGTGAAAGAGAAACGCACCCCTGTTTATTGGTGACGTCACGTCTATATAAACAGCGACGCCATGCTAAAATGTATGTTTTAGCGGGTTTTTAAAATTTTAAATCAAAATCGTATTTTTTTCTACCAAACCATTATTTTTGCAATAATTTTTTTTTTGGAAATAGTACATAATTCTGAACATTATATAATAGTTTTTTAAAAACTGTTATTATGCCTGTTGTAAATGCTCACTTTTCTAATGCCGCAGCCACACATTGGGCCAACCACGACAAACTTTGGCAAACACCATTGTGTGGACGGGTAGTTCATCTACATTCGTCTTGATTGGCCCAACTTGTCCGCTTGCTTACAAATAGTTTGCCAAATGTTTCGACAAATAGTTCGGCCACTCACCACACTGACTCTTTGTTCGACCTTCGAATAGTGCGGACGTCGCGTAGAAAGTTACAGAATTTTTCCCGGTGTGGCGGTTAGAGGAACTGTACGGACGTTTTTACCTTCGGGGATCGAGTAAAGATTCACTCTAAATTGACGGCATCTTTCTTCAAGAGCTGGAGGGATTTATCGCTTTTTTATAGGTACTTCCATGGCTTCTGCTCTAAATAATTGTCCAGTATAGTTCCTCGACTCACGGTTCCCAACAGAGAAACTCGTAACTGGACAGGCCCCGAACTTCCCACTTTGTTCGTTCTTTTATCCCTAGAGTTTCTAGAATGTGGAACCTGCCCGCGGAGGTCTTTCCTTCCCCCAAATCGTCAAGTATTTAAGTCCTGTGTCAAACAAACTCCCTCTTACCTCGCTTAAGACATCCACGGTACATTAGTATTTAGGCTTAAAGCCTTCCGTGGTTTGTCAAAGATAAAAATAATAATAATAAGCGCTGTGAGCGAAGATTCCTATAAGCTGATGATATCCTGTTTGGTAGTGAACACGAGGTATTTCTCAAATGGCGGGAATTAGATGGGCGTGCCATGGGAACTGTCAGTATTGAAAGTAAAGGTTATACGTAACACCAGTAGCAATTCTTGGTTTGACAGCTGTCAATTTATGCATTGGATCGATTTATAAAATATATTTTTTTTTTTCAATTTTTGAGAGTTGAGAGTTCGATTATCCAGAATTTTCGCCGACGAAGCCCTGGAAAGCATAGTCCGAAAAGGGGAGAGCTGGTGAATTGGACCTAAAGGGACCAGAACCAAGAACAAAAAATAGAATAGAATAGGTCGGCCACAAATTCGCCCAATGTGTGGCGCCAGCATAATAAATATTCCATGAATTGAAATATCGCTGGTATAGGTTTAATAACGTACTTATGTAAATGTTATTAGTAACAATGGTATTAATTATTTATGGAAAGTCACACTTTTCTTTAATTATTTTAATTTAAAATAATTTTAATACAAAGAATTCTAACCTTCTACATATAAAATTCCAACAGCAAATCATATGGTTATATAAGAAACAAGTGAAGGACATTTTCTATAAAATTTTATTTGACTAATAATTTTAGGAGTATTAGTTTTTCTGGGTTTGAAATTAAACATAAGTTTGACAGCACGAGCCGTCAAAAAGTGCTTAACTTTATATACAGGGTGTCCCAGAGGAAACTGCCGCGATCGATTTTTCGAAAAGTAAGCTTTGGAACATTTTGAAAATTTGATATCAATATTAAGTCAGTGGAGGACTTACAACTAAAATATTTTGATAGCTCTACCGCTTCCGGTTATACCGGAAGTTAATGTCAACTTTATTATTTTAAATGGAACACCCTATATATTATTTATTTTTAGGTTCTGCTTAAAATTCTAAACATAGTTTATGTTTATACTAGTCCAACCGTTTTGACTTATTTTAAATTTTATGTCAAAAATGACGTTTGCAACCCATTACCTAACCATCAATTTCTTCAAAACAAAAGCCTTTAATATGAGTTTGGGTTGGTTTCCCGTAGAGAAAGAACTACTTTAGCAGACTGTATTGATATTTTCACAATTAATAAATACAGAGTGGTAAAATAATCGTTAAATTATTACGACAAAAACTTTGAAAAATCTTTTTTTTTTTTAATGGAATCCCCTATCCTTTTTTACCATATCCTATTAAGCATCAAAAATAAGGATAAGTTTGTAAAAGGATGTCTATTTCATAAATTCTATAGTTTTCGAAATATTAACAATTTAATATTAATCTGTTCTAACAATGCTTTTAAATACGGCTTAGTTTTTGCGGCGTCACATCCAACTACCCCATACCTACCCGTACTTAAATGCATTGTTAGAATAGATTTATTTTAATATTAAATCGTTAATATTTCAAAACTATACATTTTGAAATAGACATCCTCATACAAATTATCCCTTATTTTTAATGCCTAATAGGATAAGGTAATAAAAGATAGGGTTTCCATAAAAAAATGATTTTTAAGGGTTTTGTCGTGATAATTTTCAACGATAATTTTGACTACTCTGTATTTATTAATTGTGAAAATATCGATACAGTGTACTAAAGAAGTTCTTTCTCTACCAGAAACCCAACCCGACCCATATTAAAGGTTTTATTTAGAAGAAATTGATGGTTATGTAATGGCTTGCAAACGTCATTTTTGACATAAAATTAAATAGTCAAAACAGTTGGACAGGTAGAGTCTAAAATAATTAATATATAGGGTGTTCCATTTAAAATAAGGAAGTTGACATTAACTTCCGGTATAACCGGAAGTGTAAAGCTGTCAAAATATTTTAATTGTATTGACCCTCACTGACTTTATAATGTTACCAAAATATTTCCAAAGTGTACTTTTCGATAAATCGATCGCAGCAGTTGCCGGTGGGACACCATGTAGTGTACTAAAATGGGCCACTTTATCTTTGTGATAGCAAAAAAAAGCCTTTTTTAAGGTCGTAAAAATGTATCTATTGTATTTGTTTTCAGAGCAGCGATGGGGCTGGCCACCCACAATACTGGGAGTGCCCCCTGTGTCTCGCTGAACTATTACCAGATGACTTCTGTGAACTGAGCGGCTGCGGCCACCGGGCTTGCATCACTTGCTTCCAGCATTACCTTCGGGTTGAAATCACTGAATCGAGAGTGTGTATAGCTTGTCCGGAATGTCTAGAGCCAATGCATCCTAACGGTAAGACTAAAACCAAAGAATATTATAGCTTCTGCAATAGAAGTCCTGTTCAAATGGCAGAACTACAAACGATTTATCACTACGCGCTTATATGGACAGCTTCGGAGTCTCTATAAGCGGGCTTATGAGAGGGTTTCGATTTTCGGCGCCGATTTCTTTACACGTGTCTGTAATTCTATTGTGGTAGCTATCATATTATTTGCTAAAACTTAATAAAATATATCGTCGGTGGTCTCCGCAACTTTCGTAACTGCCAAAGTTTAAATTTTACAGTGTTTATTCGATTATGGATTTTACCAACATACGAGCTTTCCTAAATTTTTATTGCGAAGTTTGTTAATATTTTAAAAAACACATTTTTGTAAAAAATAGCAATTACAAGTTTTAAGAAAACACCGACGACATAAAGCCTATTTAAAAACGGGGTTTACAAAGAGGACAAATAATATTTTTTGAAAAAAGTTATTTTTAATTAAATGTTTGTTCTTGTAAAAAATTATTTACAAAGAGAAAATGTTGACTTTGTATACAGGGGTTTTCTGTACAGAAATCCCCTTAAAATTTTTGACACCCCTGTATAATGGCAATTTAATTTTTTTACTCTACTTAACAGTATTAATATATTAACTAAATTTTTTTTTTAAGTAAATAATGCCATGGAATATTGTTAAAATATAAAATTTTGCAAAATTAATACAATTTTTGGTACATTCTGTATTGCTTAAACATACATAATATTTCATTAGCTAGCCTTAGAATGTATTTAAAAAACAGGGGTTGCCATTATACAGGGTGTGTCAAAAAATTTAAGACTATTATTTAATTTAAATATAGCCTTTACCATAATTTTTAGGCAATCCTTTAGGCAAACCTTTGGTTAAGTACTATGTTTAATATAAAATCGTTTTTATCCTGTAAACAGATGGGTGCAGGTGGCTTTTTATTCGCATCTTGGACTATTAGTTTATATTTAAAATAATATTACTTTGTTTTTGCAGAAATTAGAAGTATTTTAAGTAATCCAGCTTTATTTGAAAAATATGAAGATTTTATGGTGCGAAGAGTCCTTGCTGTTGATCCAGATACACGGTAAGTGTTACTTATTTTATAATGAATTTAATGACATTCAAAATGGGTTCATATAAAGTAAAAAGTTTTTCATCTCTTTTTTTATGTGATGAAACATAGACAGAACACCTATTGGCGCCTTTATAAAATTAAGTGTCGCATGCAAAAAAAGGTATAATTACTTAAAAGGTTTATTTGGGTGCAATATGTAAATTACCCTTATTACACATAGTCAAAACAACCTATTATTATGTACTTTGCAATAACAGTATTATTAGTGTATTAAAATTTTATTGTATTTTTTGAATAGCCTATTAGTTTATCTAATTTGTTTACTAATTTATTTTAAGCTATTGTAAGGTTATGTGTTAACATGTTTCCTGGAGTAATTTCCTATTTTGATTAATTACCATTATCTTTCTTTAAATAATATGTTGAACAGCTATTTGCTCTTTGTGAGTTCAATAACTTATTTTTTATTTTATTTAAAATAATAAATTTGACGTTTTATAAAAAAAACGTTTTCAGCTTGCACAAATCTCATTTATTTTAGGATTTCGCTTTAAGATAAGCGCACATACCACGGCATCGGACGGACGGTACGGATCGGAAAAATTAATACCAGTGAAATTAAATAAAGCAGCTCACGTATAGTAAGAACATTAGACACCGAATTAAAAAAAATACGTGAAAATGTAGCAACTTGAATTAAAATCTGGCCGATACCGTTTCATATGTGCGATACAGATCAGAGATTGCGGTATTTAAGCCGATTCCATTGATAAAAAAGCTCTAATAAAAAAATACCTTTTTTTTAATGCCAAACAAATCCTATTTTCCCGGGTGTCTTTTATTTGTCAGGTAAAAAGTAATACACTATTTTTTCAGGTGGTGTCCAGCGCCAGACTGCAGCTTCGCTGTAATAGCGTCGGAGTGTGCTAGTTGCCCGAAGCTGCGCTGTGAGCGGCCAGGATGCGACTCCTACTTTTGCTACCACTGCAAGGCGGAGTGGCACCCAAATCAGACTTGTGATGCAGCGAGAGCTCAGCGATCACCAAATATCCGATCTTCATCAATCGCTTATAGTCAAGACTCTCAGCATAGTAAGTTAAACTGAGTTTACTTCATAATGGTAGGGAAGCGCAAGAGGGGATTTCGGGATATACTACAGCGCGGCAGATTAATATACCGGAAGATAACTTGTACCCGGTTAAGTACCCCCACCAAATATGAGCCCCATGTACAGGGCCGATCGTAAAAAACAAAAATATATCCATCAGAAATTTTCAAGCTCGTCAGATTAAGATAGGGTGAGTTAATTACATGCTATACAGTGTATATTTCACTAATCTGACAATTTGAGAGTGACGTAAAGAAAACAGAGGGCTATAAAGTTGTAAAAAAAGTCATTTTGACATTCTCGAGCATGGCTATTTTTTTAACAAAAAATATACATATAATCCAATACAATTCGAACGATTTCCACAAGCTTAAATAATAACAGTATTTTTTGACATATTTAAAAAGCTAGCCGCTTCCGCCACCGATAAAAAGGTATACATTATAGGTATAACATTTTTTCTTCTAATCGTCTAAGCTTTGCAACCCAATAAGTCTTTTTGATGCTCGAGTAAATCCCCATTTAGCATAGTGTGCTCCCCTACTATAATACACTTCCCAACAAAATTATCGCACATGCTCTATTTTTTCCATAAGCTCTAATACAAAAATACTTGAATTTAAATAGACATATCTTTTTTAATAATCAAGATAATTAAAAATAGGAAATGTTAAGGAAAGGTAAAGCTATAACTTTGGCGTAACCGTTGTTATTTACTGTACATCCTACAGGGTGAATAATAGTAAAAAATAATAAAAAAATAATTTCCCCGTGCAGTATGATGTGCCGTTAAAAGGAAGTAATCTCATTTGTAAATAAATTACACCCTTATTCATTTCTGATATTTTATAATCACATAGTTGATTACCCCGTTTTAACACGACATTATAGAGAGCAAATAAAACTTATTCATTGTTTTCAAAATGTTTAATCACCCTGTAGGATGAATTGGTAACAGTAAATAACAACGTTAACGATATAGTTGTAACTTTGCCTTTCCTTAACATTTTTTGTTTTTAATTTTCTTAATAACTTAATTATTAAAAAGATATGGCGAATTAAATTAAAGTATTTTTGTATTGAAGCTTATGGAAAAATCGAGCATGTGCGATCATTTTGTTTGGAAGTATATAAATAAATAATTTTAAACTCGTCAGTTGCTATTATACTCTTATAGTCTAAGATCCGGCTGCTAAAATCTGCACCCATCTGTTTTTTATAAATGATACATGGTAGTAGACTAGATTACATCAGGGTTGCCTGGAAAAATTTGGCCGCAAGCAGGGGTTTCCATCATTCAAATTAATTTTTTCCCAGCCCGGGCATAGAATGGGAAAAACGCACACTGCTTTGTGTTGTAAACAAGGACGCAGTTTTTTTTTTTTTTTTTGAAATTGAACTATAGGAAGTACATTTTAAAAGTATTTTTATAATTTACAGTCCCCCTTTCTATTTAACTTTTTTTCTCAAGATGGCGCCCAGCCACCATCTTGAAATTCCCATCTGTCAATTCCACTCTAAAATTTAGTATTTATGCATTAATTACATATCCCAAAGTTAAACTTTTGTAAATTGATCCGTTCAAAAAATAAAATAGGAGGGACATTAACAAAATGCACTGTATATATAACCTTGATCACTTTTGTGCTTTTGGGATACCCTGTACATTATGAAAATAATTTTAAAATGAACTTCCTATAGTTATCTATTAATTCCAAAAGAAAAACTGTGTGTTTGTTTACAACACGAAGAAGTGTGCGCATTTCCTAGTCCATGCCCGGACTGGGAAAAAATTAATTTGAATGATGGGGACATTGCGGTCAAATTTTTCCAGGCAACCCTGGTGTAATCTAGTCTACTACCATAGGCGATTTCGGCCCGTTTTGGTACTCCGACTTTGGTAGGTAACAATTGGTATGTTTTTACGTCACAACCGTTACGTCAGTGTATAGTAGCATCCGAATTCGTTTGGTAAATTTTTGGTAGGTAAATAGAAGAAGAACCTACCTAACGGTTTATTGGTTTTTATAAAATTGTTTATTTAACAGCAATATTTAAATTAAAATATTTGCAACTATTAATATTATGTTTTATTATTAAAGAAATAAAATTTAAAGTAAGACCAACAGCTTTAGAAAAGGATGAGAGCATACCAAACCGATCTACCGACCCACAAGCCACGGTATAGCATTTGACAAACCAAACAGGGTACCAAAGTTGGCGTGATGTCACTATTTTGACACCCGAAATTGGTTGGTAGGCATTTAACCAACCAAACTGGGGTACCAAAACGGGCCGAAATCGTCTCATGTATCATTCATAAAAATAACTTTCATTAAAAACAGATGGGTGCAGATTATAGCAGCCGGATCTCGTAGTTTGACTGTGTTTTGACAAGGTTCTGAGTAAAAACTACTATTGTTTTACTAATAATAATATATCGCCTTTAAAAAAAACTTAATGTAAAATAATAAAACATTAGTGAGGGGCGATATTAAGCTTTTTAACACACAACCACTGTCTTAACTCGTCTCATCCTTCAGTCTAAAAATAAAAATATTTCAACATAATTGTAAGATGATACATTATTTAATTTATAAGAGGATATTTTTGCTCCATTCTATTGCGTCATGACCAAGGCAGTTGTGTAAAAACTTGCTGCAGGAACTTGTACACTTTTTTTGTTTGATACGCTCTTACATTTATTTAATTAAAAGAAACGGTAAAAACATTTTAAACTACATATTGTTTTCTTAAGCGGATAACATATAATTAATTAAGACAAGTATGCTGATTGTCGCCGATTTATCGGAAATTTATTGTTACGTGGTTACCGTATTTAGTAACTTCATAATTTCGAAACTGCATATAAGTAAAATATATTTTTTAATTTTTGAACTAAGATTTTGGAGGTTTTCTCTTCGATTACTTTTTAGGTTTTATTATCGACAACACTTAAGGTGCTTAGTTTCAAAATGTACAATCTGCATTTACAGGGTTAGTAGAAAACACTGGAACGGTGGATTATCTCAACAACCGTCCAATATAAATGAACCCAATTTTGTGCCAAGGGTAACTAAACATAAGAAATTTAAAAATTGTATTTGCAATGTTGCCAAATTTATAGTTTTCTCTGTAGGTTAGGGAATTTTAAAATTTTAAATGGAATACCCTATTTTTATTAATAAAATTGATTGCTTGTTTCAACTTTATTATGAACTGATATTATTGTTTTTTTAATCCTGTTAATTTCGGAGATATGGAATCGTGCTTTTTGGTTATTAATACAAAAACGGCTAGTTATGGTCAATTATCTAGAAAACGATCAACCAATATTCGTCAAATGGTACAGGGGTGAAACTGGACCTTCTAAATTTATGAATAGCATTTTTGCGACGTTTTTAAAATGCTTTAAAGAAGAAAAGACAATAAGAAAATTTATTTATGAAACATCGCAAATACAATTCTTTAATTTAAAATGTTCAGTTACTCCCCTGCACTAATTTTGACGAATTTAGGTTAGCTCGTTTTTGAGATAATTGACCATACCTGGTCGTTTCTGTATTTAAGCTTGATGCCATATCTTCAAAATTTACTGGAGTAAAGAAACGATAATATCAGGTCATAATAAAGTTGATACAAGCAATTGATTACAATAATAAAAAATAGGGTATTCCATTTAAAATTTAAACATTTCCTAACCTACAGAGAAAACTATAGACTTGGCAACCCTGCAAATACAATTTTTTAATTCTTTATGTTCAGTTACCCCTTGGCACAAAATTTGGTTTATATATATTTGACGGTTGCTGAGATAATCCAGCGTTCGGTTTTTCTACTGACCCTGTATACTTTTAATACAACAATGAGATAAATGTCTTAATATTTGTATTCTTCATCGCTAAATTTAAATAAATAAATATCTGTTAAGGCGATCACTACATTCATACCAGAGTGTGGTTAGAAAGTTACCAATTAAGAAATTAAGATACCATTACATTCAATATACAGGGTGTTCCTTTAAAATCTTACCACTCAAGCTATCTGGGAAAAGAGACAGATTTGAGAAAATCGCCGAAACGCTTCAAGATATTTTTGAGGGGAATCGTTTTTTACAAAAAATTAAACGGCTTTCCTTTAACCTCTTAACCACCAGAGTCATCACCCCAAAATTCTTTGGGGTGATGAGCCTTAAGCGGAATTTCATCAAAGCGTTTAAAAACCACTGATGGAGAGTACAATGGAAATTATCAAAGCGTTATTATAAAATGCGCACTTTCATTCAGTTGCTCATTGACTCCATTAAACTTTAAGACCGATGAAACCGATTGACATTTAACATCTGTACAAAAAGTAAGGTTAACGTTTAAATACTTTAGAATTTAAAACTACAAAATTCAGGTTTTGAAGAAAAATTGTTTTTATTACAACGAAAACAATAATTTTTGTTAAGCGACAGCAGTAATAAAAACAAAAATTATTACGGAAGAAAAGAAAAACAATCAGCTGGGCATTAATAGTTGCAAAGCATTTTTAAAAATTCTTTTCATCGGATCTATCTATTTAACATGCTGTGACGTCATTTGACATTCAGCGTACTTTTTATCGATGGAATTAAAAACTTTCCCCGTGTCTTTGCCTTAAAAATAACTCGATTTTACAAAAGACTCCAAATTCTTTACTTTTTTCATTTTTTTTTCTAAATTGTCTAGACTGTAAAACTGTCTAAACCTTTAGACCTTATTACCTATTAAATACTGCCCTTATTTTATGTATTAGGCCTGAGCTAGTAAGAAAATAGACTTCATGGAGCCTGTTAAAACCTTTTAGGGGGTTCCTTTTGACGAATCTACCATGAATTTTCATACCGCCATATACGGAAGAGGCGCTCTAACTCAGTCAGCCAATGTCAAGTGTTTCGGGTTTGGACTGGGCGAACGCGTCACTTTTTATGTCTGACAAATTTACCACAAAGTTTATATGAAGTTTTTAAACATTGTGCCAAAAGTGGTAAGGGTTACAGTCATGAAACCATAGCTCAAACGGAAGCGGCGCCTAACTCAGCCAATCAATGACAAATGTTTCGGTATCGGACTAGGCGGGTTGTAACCCTTATTGCCTTTTCACATTGGCGGAAAACGGGAATCCGGGCGACGCACCACGCTATCGAAGTCTATGGAGTCTTAGGGGACCTTCACACGTTGAAAACGCGGAAAGTCGGCAAAAGGCTTCGTGTAATTTTTATCACTTTGTCTGGCGAAACCGGCTTAATGTGAAACGAGGGTTACGATTTTTGGCACATTGTTTCAAAATTTCATGCAAAACATTGTGGTAAACTTGTTCGACAAAAAAAAGTGACGCGTTTATACAGTCCGACACCCGAAACATTTTACATTAACAGGCTACGTTAGAGTGCCGCTTCCATTTATGGCAGGATGAATATTCGTGGTAGACTCGTCCAAAGAAACCCCCTAAATAGGTTTTAAAAGGATTCTTATTATGAGGTCAATTAAATTACTGGCCCAGGCACTATATGACAGGCTTTGGTGTCACAAAATAAAACAAAAAACATATTTTTACAAATAATGCCTGTTTTTTAACCTATTAAAGAATAATTTGCATGAATTTAAACCAAAATGTTTTGTTAAAAAATAATATGCCGGTTTTAAAATGATGTGGTTTTATTTAATGTCAATACCATCTGTTTTATAGGAGCCATAAAACCATATACATTATCACATTGTTTGCGTGTATTTCTAGTAACTATACAAAAATATTTATATTTACACTATGAATAATGGTTAATTTTATAAACATTTTGTATTATGCAGAATCCAATGAGGAAATCTTTCTCTTGACCTTGTTTTAAAAAACTCGTTAAAATTTATTTTATTACCAATCTTATTTTATGTCAGTTTTATTTCTTTTAAACTTTGGCATTAAATATTTCACTGTAATGTGACAAAATTTATTTTGTTTGAAAGAAATTAAGGCAACCTTATGCATTTTTGTGTATGTTTTTATTGTATGTTTTATAGCTTATAATATTATGTTTACTTATATTGTTTCTTCATAACTAAATGTATGTTTCCATTACTTCTTATTTGCATTCCTTAATTATTTAAAAAACTCTTTTATATATTTTTCTTGGTAATTTCTTATATCAAAATTACCAAAAAAAAAGGTAATGTGGGCTCAAAACTTAACTGAACTAAAGATAAGGTAATAAGGAATTATTACTACGAGGAATAATTAAAAACTATAAACTTTATGGTCTAATATCCAAATAGAAAAAGATCTGCACCAATCTGTTTACCGGGTAAAAACTACTGTATATTAAATATAGTATTTAAACAAAGTTATTGCTATAGAGTTGCCTAAAATATAGTCAGGGCTATACTTTTGATACACCCTGTATAATGACGATATTTTTATGACTCTACATCAAAGGACTAATACATCACTAAATTTTTTCCTCTCCAATTTTATAAATAAAGCCATGGGAAATGGTTTTAATTAAAAATGTATTATGATTTTTTGGTGCACTCATTATTACTTAATAGTTATTTATTAGATAAGTGAGTTATATTACATATAAGTCACGCAAGAAAAGTTTAACTCTCGAGCCCGAAGGGCGAGAGAGGTAATTTTCTTAAGTGACTTATATGTAATAACTCACGTGTCTAATACAAAATTTTATCCAACACTTTCGTATAAATCGTTTTTAATATCGAAAATAATTTGAAAACGTCATCCATTATTTGTTACTTGTCATTGTCAACACCAGCAACAAAATTTTGTATTTTTTGGAAAGCAAGCTTGTTTGGTTGTAATGCATTTTGTTGGTAACTATAATAATACTATAATTCACTAGTGAGCTAAAGGGTACTTTAGCTCACTAGTGACTTATAGTACACTTTATATCCTCAAAATCTGATCAATTATGTAGATATTATATGTAAGTGTTTTATTAAGCAGCCTTAAAATGTATTTAATTCATTATACAGGATGTGTCTAAAATTTTAAGGTAATTTCTTTAATTTAAATAGTCTTGACCATAATTTTTGAGGCGACCTTGTAGCAATTCATTTGTTTAAATACCATATAAAATGGTTTTTATCCGGTAAACAGATGGGTGCAGGTCGCTTCCTATTCGGATCTTAGACTTTTACTTACTGGTTACAGGGTTAAGGGTAATAAGCAACAATATACAGGGTGATCATTTTTAAGTTAGCACTATTGCCAACTTCTTTATTATTGGATATACGAAGTCGGCTAAATTATTAAAGTAGTCGCATTTTTTCCGTTGATTAACGTGCTGCCAATAGAAAAACAATTGAACATCGCGTTTTCGAGTTATTTCAAGAAATATACTTTTTAAATGGAACACCCTGTATATTATATTACTACTCGAAAGATCTATCAAAGAGCATTAAAAAAGTCTTCATAAGTCATATCCAATTTTTAATAGTTTCGGAAATATGGCCATTCTAAGGAATTTGATAGTGAACTGTCATTTTTAAATAGAACACCCTGTATTTTTGCATCACCATTAAATATATATTTTAAAGAGCTTAAAAATACCACATTTGATATGTCTATCTTTATAGTTTTGAAAATATGGCAATTCAATTCTAAAAAATAGTAGATATAAATTTAACCTAATTTTCCAATTTGGATGGCCATATTTTCAAAACTATAAAGACATATCAAATACATAAAAATAGTATTTTTTTAACGCTATTTAAAAATATCTATTTAATGTTGACGCAATAAACGGGGTGTTTATTTAAAAAATGCCAGTTTACTATTAAATTCCTGAGAATGGCCATATTCCCGAAACTATTAAAAATTGGACAAAACACGAGGACTTTTTTAAAGCTCTTTAATAGGTCTTTCGAATGGTGATATAATATACAGAGTATTCCATTGATCCGATGTTTAATTGTTTTTAAATAGCAAGACGTTAATCAACTAACAAAAATGCCACTACTTTGCTAATTTAACCGACTTCGTATCTCCAATAATAAGGAAGTTAGCAATAGTGCTAACCTAAAAATGATCACCCTGTACAAGTCATGCCACTATAAGGTTCATACACTCGATTGTATGTATCAAGATGGAACAATATGTATGTGTACATATGTAACTTTAGAGGAGAGTGGATTAAAGTTAATATGTATTTAGAACATATTTAATTTTTTTGAGAGTAATTTTTAAAATTTAAACAACAGCTCCAAGCACAAAATGTCCTGCCACCTTATGTATGGCATATGCACATTTTAATGTCCTTGGCACGCGTGCCATTAGTGGCACGCCTTACAATATTTCGGGCACGTTACTGATCACAAAAAGCATCATGCACTACACAAAAAAAGTGCGACGTAGTTATTAATTATTAATATTTTCTCAATAATCACAAAACCAAATTATTTGATGGCACGTCTATGACAAAAAATACATTTCTTAAGAAAATTGCACGTTGAAACGTAAAGATTCGCCATCCCTGGATCTAGGTGCAGAGTTGGGTTGTATTCGAATACTCAGTATTCTGAATAGTATTCAGAATACATTTTGTCGGTATTAGAATACATTTGTGTGTTTGGTATTCGGCAGAATATTTTTTTGGTTAGTTTTCGGGATTCTGTATTCGAATACTTTAGGAGGTATTCGACGAATATTTTTTTTTGAGTATTCGAATACTGGCGCTTCGAGTATTTGAATACTGAAAAGTGTAAGTAGTATCCGAATACCAAATAACAGAGGGTAAGCAAAATAGGAAAAAATGAGGTAGGCACCTTTATTTTTGCTTTTCAAATTTTTTGAATCATGGGTTTCCTTTTTGTTTAGTTAGTATTCGAATCCCGATTCCGGGTAATCATGAATACCGAGTATTGGAATACTTTTTTCTTTCAAATATTTAAATATTCGATATTCAAATACTTTTTTTTCCCGGTATTCGTATTCGAATACCGATTTTCACTATTCGGCCCAACTCTGTCTAGGTGGATCATCGTTTGGCTTTATAATACACAATTTAGTCACATTTTGATGGACTTAAATATAAAACTCTATTCTACAAGTTTTTTAAGATAATGTAAGCTTTTAAAAATAATTATTCCAATTACTAAAAGAATTAGCTAATTTAATATCATATCTACTGTATTAAAATATAATAAATTTAATGCATTGAAACTGCTTTACGTAATTTTAGCAGAGGCTGATTAAAGTTTAATTATACTGATCATAAATAATGTTTCATCATTTATTTATCACATGTAGTGCACTTGTAATCCGTTGTTACTAATATGTTTGAATTGATTTATTGTATATTAAATAACAGTTATTGTTCGTATGCCTGATCTCTTTATTTTATTAAAGCTTTTGTTCTACGCGGCAGGTTAATGTTTAAATAAACTATGTTTATCGTATTGTTGCGTCGATTTAAAGATGTCTGTAACATTTTATTTAAATAGCTGCATTAGTTTTAAACCGCCCTCCTTAAGCCGTTTAATTTTATTTAAAAACAGATAAATGTCTAAGGGCTGCATGCACCGTTGTACAGATAAGCCAGGCTTCTATAAGCGGGCTTTAACATTTAAGCTCACCGTAAAAAGTTAAGCCAGCTATGTTATGCTTCGCATGTGTCGAACGTGCTAATTTTACCTTAAAGAAGATACTTTTTTTTGTTGCTAGGTAACCTAATAATTAAAAAATCGCCTTTATCGCCGCAATTATCGGTGATATAAACAATTGACTCCACATTCACTTTTCACTGCACGCTCACTCAAGTAGGAGAAAAACAGGATATCAAACGCTACCGAGCACGGAGATTGTGCCTCTTTGTCGCTCGTTTTGCGCTCCCGCTTGCACTTCAAGCCTTAAACGGAACGCGCGAGGTAACGTCGCATGAGTCATGTTTTTGGTGCGTGCAGCCGGGTCCATCGAATTATAAGACGTTTTCACGTCAAAAACCTAAAAACTTACCATGACAACAATATCGTAAACACACTTGTAATTCAATATTCCTTACATAACTTTTATTTTATATAAAACTTTTTTAGGAGACGATATTAAGCCATGTCCTCGGTGCCAAGTGTTAATTGTCAAGATGGACGATGGCTCTTGCAATCACATGATGTGTGCTGTATGTGGTGCTGAATTCTGTTGGCTGTGCATGAAAGAAATTAATGACTTACATTTTTTAAGGTAAATAAAACCAGTTATATTAGCATTAATGCGAGATTTCTCAGTTTTATGCTGCAATTTTTAAAAGTAGAATGCTCAATTTAGTAAGTTTTTAAATTTTAAAAAATTAGTTGCTTACATATGATCAATTACATATTTAGCAAAAAAAAGTTATTATCTAAATATCTTTAAAACCTGCTGAGCTAAGTATTTAGGCATGCCTAATTAAACAATGATATCACCACTCTCGTGTTTTAAGAAAAATAAGATGATCTCATATTAACTCTTTAAGACTAAATTTTTAAAATTTGAATCTTACTAAAGTTGGCAAGCCCTCCCCCCCATTTAAAATAACAAAAATATCGATATACCTGTTCAATTATCCTTTCCTAAAATCTTAAAATCGCTCTACATAGAATCGCGACATTCCGCCATATTTTTAGTGGCTGTTTTGTTGTCACAAGGAACACTTTTCGACCATATTATTAAATAAGATATATGTCAATATCAGTGCCGAAGAAATACAGTTTGTAATATTATTAGAACAACCGTTTACAAAACAGTTATTAATTATTAAAGTTGCAACTTCTTTAACTTTAACTAAAAACATTTGGGATCACATTTCAACAAATATCACTTTCAAAATAATGCAAAACGAAATGCACAATTTCTATACTTTGGCTACTATAAATTGATAATGAATTCCAAGTAAGTAACTCCGGTAACTGTAGTTTTAATCCAATAAAATATTTTTTTATTGTGGTTACTAGGGTTACTAACTTTTTAAACCAATGAAATAAATAGTTTGTTCAGGTGTTTTTCTTAATTATTTATAGTGAACAGCGTATAGACGCCACTGAATTAGAATATAGTAACTTTTCCCAGTCCTGCCAATTTTTTCCTGTTATATGCTCTTCCTTGCGTCCCCGACCACTAACCGCCTAAAATTAAGGTTTTGTCGCAACATCTGTAGACAAATTAACCTTGCTTAAAATACCTAATTATGTAAACGTAGCTAAGAGGTTTTAGAGATATTTAAGAGCTTTCCTTTTACCGAATATCCGGTGTTGTTATTCTTAAAAACTTGTAAGAATGCTATTTTTAAAATATGTAGATCTTAAGACAGTCCAATTTATTGCAATAAAAATAAATGGGGCATTCTTTTCTTTATTTAAAACTGGTAAAAATAAAAAAACTGGTTTTTAACATGTTTATGTGCCACCAAGTTTTATTAAAAAATCAAATATTTTAAGAAATAAACAAAATATATTTTATATATTAGTCAAAGACAATTGTAGTTTCACCCATAGATCCCCAGAACAATGCTAAATTTTTGGTCATCAGTTTGGACGCTGGCTTGGCTGAATTTATGAAGTGGCAAATTATACGTACTGTTTACGTGTGTACTGATGGATACCCGCTTCATAAATTCCACGAAGCGAGCGTCCAAGCTGATGACCAAAAATTTAGCATTGTTCTGGGTGTCTATAGTGAAACTACAATTGTCTTTGATCTTGCTTATAATTTCCAGTTGAAACTGTGTGTTATAATACCTAATAATACTATTTTTTCAGCCCCTCAGGTTGTACCTTTTGGGGGAAAGAAACCATGGTCAAGGAAAAGAAAATCTTATGGCAACTAGGTACACTGGTGGGAGCACCAGTTGGTATTGCTCTAGTCGCAGGTATTACTGTTCCTGCAATGATTATAGGTAAGAAAATTTTGTGTGAAGCAGCCGTTAAACGATTAAATTTGTTGTCAGATACGAAAAATAGGATGCAGTTTTGCTTGATGTGTTTGTCAAACCCAAAGTCGGTTCTATATAGGGTCGCGACATTCGGCCATATTGCTTTGACGTGTTATGACGTCACATCTTCCATTTTCGGCCATGTTGTTCAATGCCGGAGATATACAGTTTATTGTATTAGTAGAACAACCGTTTACACAACAGTTTTTAATTGTTATTAAGTTGTAAATTCTTTTACTTTAAATAAAAACATTTGGAATTACATCTTTCAACAAATATTACTTCCAAAACAATGCAAAATGAAATGCGCAAATTCTAGACGCCACTGGATTGATCATCAGCTTTGATTTTACCCAGTCTTGCCAACTTTTCTCCGTGGAGTGCCCTTCCTTGCGTCCCCGACCTCGAACCGCCTAAAAGTTGAGCATGAGTCGCAACCTTATAAATATAAACTAACCTTGGTCAAACTGAAAATTGCTCGACTTGTTTGACAAGCATATTTGAAGGTATACCATCCGTTCGTGTTGTAAACTATCTTCAATTTTTTAATGTTGTCATAAAGTGAACACCAACATCTTCGCGTTGATGTAAAAAGAAATCTAGCAAATGAACGGAAATTTGGAAAAACTGGATTGGACGTCTGCGGTTGCTGTGCGCTCAAATTTTTGTATTTAAAAAACGTCTTTAAAATAAAGTTTCATCATTTAAACAAAATAACATATTCTTTTCTCCAGAATAAAAAAGTTTATTAAATATTTTAATAAATTTAAAACTTTCATATACTACGTATTGGACTACTCTAGTCCTTGCATAATATAATAAAAGTTAAGATTACTTTAAAATAAATAAATTAATAAAATATTTAATATAAAGTAACTTACAGTACATGAAGTTTAAGTTGTAAGTTACTTTATATTAAATATTTCATTAATTTATTTCTTTTAAAGTAATTTTAACTTTTATTATAATATGCAAGGACAGAATAGTTCTTCATAGTATATGAAAGTTTTAATTTTCTTAAAATATTTAATAAACTCTTTTATTCTGGAGAAAAGCCAAATATTATTTTGTTTAAACGTAATCTCCTAGAAAACAAATAAAATACAAAAAAAGTTTTATTAGTTACCGGCTCCTTTAGGCTCTATTTTCACAAAAGAACTACTCTTTTTAAATTGTTGTCTTGTAGCTAACTTCGATGGTCATTCTTTGAGTTAACCTGTTTAAGAAAAGTCTCCTTTTTTACCTTTAATACTATACATAAATAGTTTTATTAATAAAACTTGGGCCATTTGTTATTTTCACAAAGTCATCAGTTTAAGTTTAAAATATTAGTATATAATTTTCCTAGTATCTGCCCTAAACCTAAAAGTGTTTGTTGGTTATTTCTAGGCATTCCAGTTTGGGTAGGCAAGAAGTTGTATGCCCGATATAAGACTGCAAATAGGCATAGGCGTAATGCTGCAATAGTTGGAGGAGTAATAGCGTCGGTAAGCATTTTACTGTATTTATTTAATAATATTACATGCAAGTTAAAAAATAAATATGTTCCGTTAAGTCGAGTATTACGTAAATTTCGTAAAAAAATCAATTATTTATTAATTGTTCTATCTGTAGTTATAGGAACATTTTTACCAAAAAAAATATCTTTAAGAAAAAACTAACATGAAGATAAGGGAAGATAACTGACTATTTTGAGTTGTAAAATGTTTTATATAGGAGCTAAATATGCAGCCTCCCTAAAACTACTTAATTTCAAATGCTTTTAGAAACTGGCGTCATCTAGTGTTTATTTAAATTATAATGTTCTCTTTGTAAATGGAGATGGTTTTAACTTTTTATTAAATTACAGGTTTCTGTAAATTGTCTTTATTGATTTTATGGTATAATGTCGTGTTTTACTTTAAGAGGGCAGTGCGTTCATTCTGTTGGATGTGGATTATTGATTTATATATCAGAAGACTAGTAAAAATCTATTAATGTTGTTTTTGCTTTTTAAGACATTGATTAGGTTCTGTCTCAAAAACAGGTTCCCAATATCTAAAAATGATGTAACTTGTAACTAATATAGGATATTTTATTAATATTTTCTAAAATTATTTTTTTTTGACTCTGTTCGTAAATCTCGACAGTAGACCACAGTAAAAAGCACAGGGACGTGCAATTTGATTGATTTGAAGCGCTACAGACGGTCATGCAGAAATATCAAATTGGGGGTCATGGTTACATCTGGTTAGTTAAATCCTTTTTTTTTAATTCACTTTATTAAGGATTTAAAAAAATACTAACCAGAACTAACCATGGCCCCCAATCTGACAGTTTTGGATGAATGTCTGTAGCGAATGAAATTATAACAGGGTGAGACGATTTTTTTAAATTATTTTAATGTATGCAATTTTGACATTTTGCTTTGACCTTTTGATTTCTTCATTATTTTTGTACAAAAATACCCTATTGGAAACGATCGCCTTTTAAAATCGTCGTATCCTGTATAATTCCGACTTACTAAAACAGCCGTTTATCTACGAAAAGAAGCATTACCATGAGGTAGGTAATTTAGTAACCCAAATATCATTGGTACTGTCCCAACAGTTTCAAACTTATAATTGAAATGTTTTCTTTAGTACCAACTTTAAAGGTCAATATCTCCTCAAGCGAACCGCGATAGAACACTGTTTACTTAGATGAAGTGACTAACATTATTTTGGCTCACTCTATCACCTCTTTCATTTTTGACCTCACCTTCCCAACCGGACATCTTGTATATTAATTGATAAACTAACGAATTTTACCAATTTGCAATAGCAGGTTAGGTAGGCCAGCCTTCAGTAAGTGAGCTTTTACGCCTACAAGAAAAAAAATGTATTGTCTTGTTTGTCTATAGGAAAAACTACAAATTGTATTTGGTGATGCGTAACTATATTCTATAGTAATCTGTAAAAGCGAGTTTTATAGTTGAATACTTCGACCAAAGGCAATATTCCCAGAAAACATTTAAATATTTGTTTTTATTTCAATGAACAACCATTAATTTTTTAATCGATATTTATCAGGCACGCTATTTACTAATGAAAATATTTAAATTAGGAAATGTATTTACCAAAAGTTATTTATAAAGTAACTAAAAAAAATGAAAATATAAATTATCGTTTTTATTGACGATATGCACAAATTTGTGCTAATGTAAGTAGTTGATACTTGTGCTTAGAAAATTAAAACAAAAATCGATTACCATAATATTAAACGCATTAACCCAAATACCGTTAACTGTTAATTCCAAACTTAAAGAATTAGGCCTTTTAAGTTCTGACTGCACAAAAATAAGACTCCGCGTTAAGCCGCGTCCACGCTTGCATCAATTCTCCGTGCCGCTCCACACCCCATACCCCGCCACATAGTGCAAACGTGGATGTAGACGGAATTCACGTCGTTTCAAGGGCTTGGCAAATGATTCGCCGGTGATTCAGTGCTTGTCGGTTTTTTGGCGTCAAAGGAGCGCGCAAACAGGTTAGTTAGTTTGGCGGATGTTTGGCAAATTGTTGCAAGTCTGAGGCGGCTTTAGATTACTCACTTTTAAATCTCTAAACATCGTTAAAAATATCTTATGCAATTAGGGATTTTATCCTTATACCTAATTTTTCCATTGTAAGTGGTATAATTTTTATCCATTTTCGTTTAAACTTATTAAAACACGTACTTTGTGTTTAAAATAACTTTATTGACTTGATGTTTTAGACTTGCTTCGATATTTTATTTTTTATTTTATATGGAATATCAGCGTACGTGAGCACAGGGGTATAAAAATTAGATTATTGATTTTAGTCCGTCGCTAGAGGCAAGTATTTTAAAATTCCCTTAATGCAAAAAGAATAAACAAAACGCAGTTGGCGAGAATTTTAATTACACTAAATTTTATTTAAGTAATTAAAGGAGGAGCAGAATATCTATACAGAGTGGTCCTTAAGTAATGGGCCATAATTTAAGTGGAGAATTGTAAAGTTAAAATATTGCCATTTATCTAAACTTACCTTAGTACAAAAGTGGATATTAACTAAGATACAGGGTGTCCAAGCTTTTCCACGGGAAAAAATAATTTAATGAAAAGTCACATTTTAGTACCTGTCAAGAAAAAAAACATTTTTTTTCAATTTAGAAAATTCATTTAAAAAAAATCCAAAAAATAAAATCTATAGCCCTACCCCTGTAATGACTATCTGTCAAATTCAAAATACTAGTACTTGTCACTTAATCATTTGCACTCTTGTTGATGTTTATATAGCACCGTGCCAAAAATAAAACTGTGACATTTAAGCTAGGTAGGGAGGTGTCTCCTGGTCTATAAAAACTCGCAGTCCTTCGTACTTTTTCTATATACAGGGTGTTACTGAAAATATAAAGAAAATTACATATAAACATGGGTCTGCACATTTTTCATTCTTAAGATACAGGTTGGTTGGTTGGTTGGTTTGAGGCGGGGTTGGTCATTCGACCATGTTTGCACTGCAGCCTATTGGCTTATTGTGCACCCCTCCCTTGTTACAGAAGTCCACTGCCCTTTATGAGGTTTAGTAGATTTCTGCCAAGATGATCATGCGGGAGAGGGTTCCCGCTATGTATGTTTCCAAATAGGCTGTTTCTTTTGCGTGTCAGTGCAATGCAGTTGTATGTTATGTGTGAGACTGTTTCCTCCTCTTCCCCGCAAAGCCTGCATGTTATGGGTCCATTGTAACTGTCAGAAGTCCTACTCCTTGTCTTAGCTGAGTGCGCTCCAGCTGGAGGACCACAGTTTTTAGTACCTTGGAAGGATCGCCCAGTGTCTCCTTGGCATGTCTTTGGCCAGGTGATGTATGCCAACAACAACAGTTAAAACAGATAACAGAGAAGATACAGGGTGTTAAACTTGTCCGAAAATTAAAAAAAAAAATTAAAACCCCTAATTTTAAGACTGGAGACTGGATATAACCCTTCTCTAAATAAGTAATTATTGTTTTTGTTACGTAATTACTATTAAAAGAATTATATAACCTAATTTTTAAAAGAAAAAGTGCTCGCAATGCTTTTTTATGGTCTAAAAATACGGAATTATGTGGTTTTATTTTTCTCCTAAACTAAATAAGCTTAAAAAAAACAAAGAGACATAAAAACTGTATTTTTATTCCGTTTATCCAAAGAAAGCATAACATTTTTACACACATTTACACAGTCATTGGTGTACCGTTTTTGTTAGAAATATTCCTTCAGTTGCTGTTCGAGACGCCACTGGACTTATGAGATGTAATTAAGTTAGTGATAAATTACCACCTTAATACCATAAAACCTATTGCTAAATTAAAGCAAAATTGCGTAAAGGATATTTAAGATATTTACAAAATGTGTATATATTTTTTACACTTTTAACACCTAGTATCTTAAGAACAAGGAATTTGCGGACCCATGTTTATATACACATTTTTCTTTTCATATTTTTAATAGTAAAATCTGCCCTTATTTTTTTAACAACATTCTGTAACGCCCTATATATCTGTTGTTTCTATAAATGGGTCTTTTTGTATTGTACTAAGTGTTGGATGGGAGCACGGCATAGCTACATATGTAATGTAGTAAAATTTAATTTTGAAAAATATTACTTGGGGCCTTGACATGGTTAATCAGGCCCTGCACCAAACCCTGCTTTGGCGTGAAAAACATTTTTCTTCGGAAAATCACTCTCCGCTAATTTTCCTACCCCTTTTTTTACCTCAATTTTTCTTTTAAATGAAATTAGCAAATTCACTTAAAATTCAACACCAGAGGGTGGCATGCCTTAAAGACGGAGTTATCAGCTCGCGTAACAGTGATAAATCTTCCAACAAATTGCCGAGGTTTTTTTGCGCCTTGCCGAAACTTTGCCGATGATTAAACTGGGTCATGTCATGCCCGACCCTATTTCGCTTTCCTTTTGTGTTCCTTTAGAAACCTTTTTATTTTCTTTGGGGAAAACTTTATTTTGCGGCAAGTATTTTATACAATGTTTATCGATTGATGCATGTTTGGTTATGATACACTTTTACAAATTTTTGCTTCGTTGGTCTTAAAATGTTATTTTTTACTTTAAATTTTTAGAAGGATCTCGAAGATACAGTTATATTATAACAAAAAATGCGTACTAAAATAAGAAAGAAAAATGCGAATTAGCCAAAACTACAACTGCCTCATTATAAATGAATGATTTAACCCATTTTTTGTCGTTAATACGGTTCAAAACATTTTAAAAACATTACATTTTCTTGCTAAACGGTGACGTCATGTACATCGCGCATTTAACCGTGTTTGAATACTTCCCGGACAATAGAGAATTATTGCAAGTTGCCTTATTAGGCTCGGGAATTATTAATACCCGCCTTATTTAAATAGTGCTTGTACCCAATATTTAGAGTTATTGCAAATCATGTTGACAGTACCATTAACCTAAAAAAAGGTGGAAAAAATTTAGTAGTTTTTCTTTATTGTGTTGTGTTGTAGGGTTTTGTTTTACACAATTAAAGAAATATATTTGAAAAAGCAAGGTTTTAAGTATATTTACTTCTAAAAACTTTTCAGTTTTGTGCTCGGCAGCCGTTCGGTTTACACGAACAGATCCGAAGTTAAAATAAGACCAAAATAAGGCACGACCTAAAACCGACATAAGTAAAGCCGGGCACTATACTTATTAAGGGGGTCCTTATCCTGCCATGCATCTGCGCAAGTTCGGATGTCAAAATAAGGCCGGTATTATTAGTGCCTGGCCTTATTTTACTGTGCAATAATTCTTTATGGTTATCTTTGTCGGGCGGGCGTATGCATCGTACTCATTAAAAACGTTGTTTCGGTCATTTCTCGTAAACTTTTTCCATGGCAAGTGAAAAATGTTTATATTGGGTGTAAACTAAAGTACATATTTACCCTAAAAAATAAAAATCATAGTCATAACCTAATAATTTATTGGGCTGTGACGCAACGGTTTAAAAATCTACAAAACCTACATTTTCTTGATTCTCATATTTATATTGTGAGTTTCGAATACGGTTTGAATTACTGAGACGAATACGGTTAGCAAGAAAATTTGACCTTAATGTCCATATAATCCATATACTTTTGGTTGCACTACCACTTAAATGCAAATATCTTGAAAACGGTGGCCTAGAGCCATTCTTACAAAGTACACCTTTTTGTGTAGATAGCATCTAAGAATTTACTGGTTTACTTAGATGGTACATACAGAGTAGCACAAAAAAGTTGGGGCGTTTTAGAGATATTTAATGTAGTGTATGTGGCGTCCTCTAGTTAACACATAAATATTAATATCAAATATGAATCGCTTGTGTCAGAAAACCCCCAGATACCGAGTTTTATTACATATTTAAAAAATATTAAATATTATCGAAATAATTTTAACATATTTTCTGACCTTTGACACCCTGTATCTCGGTTAATATCCACTTTTGTGCTAAGGTATGTTTACCTTCACAATTCTCCACTTGTATTCTGGCCCATTACTTAAAGACCACAATATATAAATATTTTGCTCCTCCTTTAATTACTAAAATAAAATTTAGGGTAATTAAAATTTTCTCAATATTAGAAAGTTCTTCCCTACGAAGCGAACTATAAACCACTTTTCCCACAACTTAGGTTTTCAAGGCAAGTGACCATCATAACTTTAAAACTACTCAAGGTGACACTTTTATTTTAATAAAAACAAATAAGCTGTTTTTCTCAAATATCGCGTTATTCACTTTAAAGGGCTCCAAAAAGTGAAAAATTTAATATCACAAACCCTCCCACTGCTAACTTGGGGAAAACGATTATCCAACTAACGGACTTTTTTTATTTTTTTATTTTACATATTCTAACATCAAGCTATGATAGTCACTGCAATTAACCGTTTTTTTTTCGAGACGCCATTGAAAAATTGCGATCATTGTACCCGTATTTTTTAGAATTTCTTAACAAAAATAGTATAGTATATACTTCTAATAATACGTTTTAATGTACCATTGAGTTCAATAAAAAAAATGACTGTGTCGTGAAAAAAATCATGAAAATATACTTTTTGAGCACGGATTAACCATTTTTCCCCTTAAGAGCGGCAGTGGCATTGATAATAAAAATTAAGCTTGCAACGTTGTTAAAAAGCCCTCATCGGCATAATTTTGAACTAGTATAAGAGTCCATGACAATTCATTGTCAAGTTTTTTTGTTGCTGGGGCAGGTAATACCGTGTTTTTTAAATAATTTTTATATTTTATTGAATAAATGCAATAAAAAATACAAGTAGAATTAGTCTGCAGTTTGTGCTAAGTGCTTTGGTGGTTGTCATCATAGATTCCGTAAACAATTCTACTATGAGGCAAAAGGTGGAAAGTCGGATTTGTTATGCCTGCAGTTTAAGTGTAAATATTCAAGAACTTACGTTTTGTCACTTTATATAAAATACGCGAAACGTAAGCTGAAACTACTCTTTGTTTTATTTAGGTTTTTAGAATATGATGGCTAATATTTTGTCTAAAATTTCATGCTTTGTTTTAAAAAGTGCTTCTGCTTCCAGCCGAGATACAAACCCAAAATCGCAATTTCTGTAAATATGGTAAATATTTTCGACAGTTTTGATCTAGATACCCATTTTTATCAGCTGATTGAACGAATTGCAACACTGCTTCTCCTTGATAATTTACTTTACTTTTTAACTTTAAAATACTGTCAACAGCAGCGAAATGGCAACACCAACTAAACGTCAAAAATGAGGAGAACCAACTGATTAAAAATTTAATAAATTCAAATTCGAAAGGGTTAAATGATTTCCTAATAATATTTTATTTTTTTAATAAAGAAGGGGGTGTATTGGATCTCCGGTGTCCAAACATTACTTTTTTTTCTTAAATAGACGATACTATTTTCTAGAATGGCCAATACACTAGTTTTGTAAGACCACCAAATCGGGGAAAAAAATGCAGTACCAATGTCTATCTGACCAAAGTACCCACCTAGTGTTTTTTAAAAGTAATTTTGATTTTTATTGGGTAAATAAGACTCTTATTACATGCATATTTATTTATTTCGTATTTTAAATATACACATATTTTATTAAAAACTAAAAATATATTTGCAAAATAAAAATTAGGATTTATATGACTAATCTTTGGCACGAAATACAAAATACAACTTTTAAATACAAAATACAAGCGTATTTTATAAGCAAGGGACAGGTATTCTAAACAGCACGCGATAATTGGCAACATTTTAGGGGGATCGGATTTCATTCGTTCATAGTTATTCTATTTTATTTAAAAGCAAATAATAGTTGGAATTTTAAGTTTAAAGAATCAAACTTATACAAATTATCTTGATTTCTCGGACATGACATTTTTGTAATAAACTTCTGTGAGCTATTTTTTATTTTTAGCCATGTTCATTTTACTAACAAGTATTAGTAAAATACTATCATAGAATTGAGTTACTAGTCTGATAGAAAAAGTATTCGCCGAATTATATAACAACTCTAAAAGTATAATGATTTAACATATTAAATAAAAATAATGTAGCAGTTTTATAATACTAGGATTTTTAACCTGAACGCAACTACATTAATATATTTTAATACTAATAAAGAAGCATTTTAACTTTCTTAAACACTGTCTTTTGTCACAGCTTTTAAATATCACTTAAGTTCGAGTTTAAACAACTTTAATTTTGTGCACATTGAGCAATATCTACACTAAGGAGTTCGTCTTTGTGTAGATCTTTTAAAAGTTCAATCAATCGTTCTTCCATTTGAGCATTTCCAAGCGCTAAGTCTACAGAACCTAAAACATGATGTAAAATATTATATTAATTTTATTTTCTAGCTTAGAGTTGATCTGCGTTTTATCTAGGTCTGGCAAAAACCGAAAAAAGCAAAACCGGTTTTCAAAGCCGAAACCAGTTCTCAACTAAACAACAAAATTGGGGGTCTCATTTGAAAAACAAAAAGTTGATATGAATATGACCTTAAAATTTTAGTCAAGGTCACACTAGTGATACTAGTAAATTTGTCTCTTTATTTCAAACAAGTTTTACTTAAAACATTTTCTTCTAAAATGCGTCGTTTTCCGGTTATTTGTCTGTCTAAGGTTAAATGGACCACCCTGTATAATCTGCCAATCAATATCCGATTTTACAAAATGAATGGTATTTATTTTTTTTAGATATAAACCGTAATCAAGCAAAAACCGATTAATTGATATTTGAAGAATCGGTTTTGGTTTGATTTTATCTAAAACAGATTATCCGAAAAATCGGTAATCGAAAACCGATTTTCAGAACCAGTATATTGGTATTCGAAAACCGGTTTTGCAAAACGGTATACCGGTATTTGAAAACCGGTTTCGAGTACCGGTTAACCGAAACCGGTTTCCGTTGCCAGCACTAGTTTTATCCAAAATTTTACATTTTTACAGATTTAACATTGTAGCATAAAAATACACATAATGCTAAAAACTCCTTTTTCTATAGATGTCATAGCTCACATACTTTAAAGAGACTAACCTAAAAAATTACAATTATTGAAGCAGCAGTAGCTTAAACGAGTTTTTCCTATATTCAAAAATTGTCGGAATCACTTAGAAGGTATTACCAGGGCGCCCGCGATAAATATAGTTACTGCAGTATGAGATAATGTATATGGGACGAACATGTACTTAAATACCTACCTATACATAGCAAGAGTGCTAACAATTGTCCCTTTTAAAATCTTCTCCAAGTTTTTTACGATCATATGCAAAATTTTCTTCAATGTCAACTTTCAGTTTCCTACATATTGTTGTTAACTTTTCCCAATAGACATCTAAAAGTTCTTCTGTATTTGTCCTTCTTAAATCCGCTGATACGGAGCTGACTATTAAGAGCGCCAAATCGTTGGTAGGCCTGCTGTAAGTAACCATTTGCCAGTCAAGTATAGCACATTCACAAACCTGGAATAGAAACTTCTTGATAATACCAATTCAAATTAAAACAAAGTTTAACATACGAATACACGAATATACGTCATTTTATAAAGAAAAGTTCCTATAAACATATTATGTCCGGAGTTGCTTTATTTCTGAGATACAAGGCCTTCGTTATTTTTTAAAAGTCTGTTTTTTTTAATATCTTTAGTATTTTTCCCCCCTTCTAATTTATACACTTTATATGTGTCCCAAATCCGACCTCCCTTGGAATATTGTTCTTATATCTGGGGCATGTGCGTCCCCCACAACCCTAAGCATTCTTGATTCTATTCAAAGAAGAGCTATTCGTCTCATTAATGATTTCCAGAATGTGGAACCTTGCCGCCCGCGGAGGTTTTTCGAACAAACTCCCTCTCTTACCTTGCTGAAGATACCCACGGTAATGCTGGTATTTAGGCTTTAGCCTTCGTCGTTTGTCCAAAAAGATATAAAAAAATGGGTTGATACAAAATACACTACACTAAAAAGTTGTATTTATAAATTGTTTTGTTGGCAAAAATTATAAAACAAATATAAAAATAAAAATATTGTTGTAAAAATCTGTTAGTCGCGATGATAGACTTCCTAATTTTCATATTAAGTCTAATATTTACTATACGTTAAGTCAACACTTCTATTTTAAGAGGACATGTTGACCCCATAAAAAGCAGAAACTAGTTAACTTGAGTTGTGCTATTCTACCAGCACGATTAATTTAAAATCTAAAGTTTCGTTAAACTTTCTCAAAGTAAATATCAATTAAATTACCACCATACAGGTTTGCCAAAATTCAAATTCATTAGCCAAAGAAACTTTTAAACAGTTTAATGTTTAACTAAATTATATAGTGACGTTGTTGAAGTTTCTTTGAAACTCGGTTTTCTGCAACTAAAATAAGAAAGTTTGATTAAAATTTTTGTACAGATTCTCTTTCGTTTTTGGCAAATAAAATTTTAAAATTTGGCTATAGTCCTTAAGTGCTTATTTGAATGGTGCTATTTTTGCAATGTTTATAATGAAGATCTATTTTGTATAGAGTTCTCATATTTCATTTACCTCTTGGACCTCTCGAAACATAAGGTTGTTACACCAGAAATCCGTGTGAGTAATAAGTGCAATTGGTTCTTCTGCTCCAAGCAGGTTTTCAATTATTTCTTTGGTGTGAGGTCGTAAATTGTTTAAAGAGTTCAGGATGTCTTTAAGCTCACTTTTACTCTCTAAAAATTGGAAAAAGCTGGGGTAAACCTCTTTCGACTAGTTGTTGATACGAATCTGAAGCTCGTGAAGTTTGGAAAAGAAAAGGGTACTTCTCGGAAAGTGGTTTTCCTTCAGTAATCTGTAAACAAAAAGATGTTTTTTTTCTTCTTTATAAAGTTGCTTTATCGAAGAGTCTTTAAGAAAAGACAATGTGGCAGCTAAAAATAATTGCTGGATAATAAAAACTAACCTTTAAACATAATGATAAGGCATGGATTTGGGCAATTGCTTCAACGGCAGCACGAGCTTGGCGCAAATTTATGCCATCGGCAAAGTTAACTGATTCGTAACCACTTGGCTTAATGTTTTCTAATACTAGGACGGAAGATGGTGGAATCGGTTCAGGTTCAGTTTCGCCCGAACTATAATGGGCATAGTAACATTTAGGAATTGGCAGTCTAACCTCGTTTTCTGGGCAGGTCGGAAACACTTCGTTTTTAAAAGATTCTAAATCGGGAACAACCTAAAAAAATATATATATAATTTAGTAAAAATTTTGCTTTTTACAGTCTCTCGTAGACTATCAAGTAAGTGTAGCTGGAAAATAGTAACTTTTTTGCCACCATGGTCACAACCATGGTTTTAATAGTTTTAAAGCACACTAATCGATTATAATTAAGCAGTTATATAAATTTAAACAACAAATATTTAGGTAACCATTATTGAATATCGAAATAAAGTGAGTGTTACAAGTTCAAGAAAAGGTGTTGGGATTGCAAAAACTTTAAGGAAAAAAAAGTTATTAATTTGCGAACACGAAAATATTCAAAAACAAAGGAACCAAATTTTATATTATTTTTTAAATTTTTTATAAATATATTTTTTAAGATAACAATAAATAAAAGAAAGATTTACCACTCATAGAAGATATAGTTATTAATTTCTAAATTGGACGTACCTTCATCATTGTCATCTGTAGATTAAAAACGTTAAACTTATAAATAAATACCGTTCAGTGTTAAGAGGATGCCGTAGCACGTTAAATTGAGCTAAAACGCGATTCGCTGCCGTTTCTTAAATATTTGTTTGGAAAAAAGTTGTATCTAGAAAATTTTCTTAAAATGATCCAAAGATTATCGGAAAGTTGGTTATTTTTACGGTTTTGTAATTTTGGGAAATTTCATGTGTTAATTATTAACATTATCAAAAATCAATTCACTTTCCCTTAATCTTTGGATCATTTTAAGAAACTTTTTTATATACAACTTTTTTCCAAAACAAATATGTAAAAACGGCAGCGAATCGCGTTTTAGCTCAATTTAACGTGCTACGGCATCCCTTAATCAATTAAGAGCCGCTTTTACAATATCGTAGTCAATCCTTGGTTTATTATACTACCACCCTAGAAACAAACCATATCTTATAAAAATTAAAAACACTATTAATGTCATGTAGTGACATTGACATATTTTTTTCTAGCTAGGACTTCAACCATTCGGGCTTTAACCCTTAGGTTAGAGTTGACACACCATTGTAAAATGGCAGAGAGTACCAAACAGGTTATTATCTATTCATAGATAATACAATATATAAAGTGTTAATAATTCTTTAAGTATCTTAGTTATTTTAATTAAAATATAATTACCATAAAGAAACACGCTAAACCGGAAACATATTATTATTATTATTGTTCGCTTTTAGGCGCTAAGCCGAGTCAATAATGCTGCTCCCACACTTCTGACACAACCCTCTAGCTAATAATATATTTATTTTTTTAACCCACATAATTTAGTTGATTAATATTTGTTCGTTTAGATAATTCCTTTTTATTTGAGGGTCAAGGGTCTGAATTAATGAGTAAGACATATTTCATGGATATGAAACACACCAAATTTATTTGTCTAAAATTTAAGTGGATTTAATTGATTCATTAAATATAAAACACTAAATCTAACTATACTTAATTTTAAGAGCATTAGTTTTACATGTTTTTTAGGTGTTTAACGACGTGCTTTATTTATTTTTCAAAGGTTACGGGCACAAGCATCATTAAGTGAATTATGTTTTTTCTGAGGCCCATTCCGCATTTACTTACCTGTGTGTAAAATTTAATTTCTCTTAAATCGAATTGGGCTTCTGTAACGAAAAATCTACTAAATGGATCTTGAGGTAGAAGTTTTATGATAAAACTAAGGTTGTGATGAGCGCCATCAGGATTGCATCTGGAAAAAGCGAAAAAAATTATACATGCTACAAAATTAAGTACGTACGCGAAAAAATCTTGTTAGAAGTAAGAGATAGAGAGATAATTTAATTAAACAAAAAGTACTACAATTTTAATTAATAAAAATAGACACTTTGACAACTACTACCAACTTTATTTTGTTTGTCCTTTTTTTTTTGGTGGAATTATTTTAAAAAACGATTATTTTCAGTTTTCTATTTATTCATTTTTATATTTAGATAAATGGTTAAAACTTTTTTTTTAACACGGAAACACATATTTTTACCACGTAATGTTTTTAAGTGAAATATCTGACAAAATAATAAAATTAAACTCGTTTTTGTCGCGGACAAAAATGTTTTGCTTTTAGATAAGAAACACAATAGAAAAATAAATCTGTATTAGTATTTTCGTAGAACATCATTGGGCCATATGAATAAAAAAGCAAATGCTTATCTTAATAAAATTTGAAGGAAATGCTATTGCTTCTCAGTATAAGCAAATGCTTTTGCTATATTTTTCTATATCATGAGCATTTGCTTATACTTGCTTATACTTATAAGCAAAAGCATTTACTTCAAATTTTATAAGTATAAGCATTTACTTCTCTTTATTCATATGGTCTAATGTCTTTATTTTTGTTTATGGTATCCAAAATACCATAAACAAAAAATACAGTGGAATTCTAAGAACAATGTTAAACCACCACATTGCCTAGTACATGATTTATATTAGTATAGAATAAATATGAAACTTGGAAGTTAGGTTTCTTTTTAAAATAAAAATTTTAGGGTCATGGTCGATGTTTAACTTCAAATATAATTAATGGCAAGGTGGGGACAACTTAAAATAAATATTTACCTTAAACAGTATTTGACAGATACTGCCAGTATATCCGACAGCACACTTTCTCCTGTCTCACATCCAGGTCTGACGGTAAAATCGAGTACTGTAATTCCAGTTGGCTCAGTTATATCTTTATGATGTTCTTTTAAAACAGCCTGCAGCCATTCTTCCGTTACGGGCCAATCTGCTCCACCACTTGTGGCACCACTACTTTCCTCCTCACTGTCTGACATTGTTGTCTAAGGTGTTATTTTTATTCTTTTTTAAATCTTTCTTATATTTGGCTCATCTTCATGATAATATTTCCATTACAAAATTGTTTAATTGACAAATTACTGGGTTTTAGCCAGTAGTAAGGTTGAAAATAATATATTTGAAGAGGCATTAATAGTCTTTTTCAAATAGGCATACAAACGGTGAGACATGCCTTCGTGTCCAGGCATGAAAGTAAGTGTGCGAGTAAGAGAGACTAAAACTGATACTATGAATTTGCGTAGGTACGCGGTTTCAGTTCAGTATATATACGATCACTTACTTGAGAACTCCCTTTCAGTTCAGGTAGGCTCGAAGGACTGAGATAAAGATTTTATTTTTCTTTTCATTTAAAAATCATTTACTTTTAAAATATTATGTGTGATTTAGTGCATAAAGGCCACTAAATCTTTCGAATTAGCAGATCACCTAGAAAATATACTCAAAAAAACCTTTATATCACCAAAAAACAAATTTGTTTTGAAGCACAATTTAGAGAAATATTTTCTAAAAGTATTTAAATTGCACTCAATTTTTGAGTAATTTGTAAGTGTTGATTAATTTTAAAAACTTTGTTACTGCACACTCCTTTCGAGACCTGGACCAGAAGCAGACCCTTTTTGTATGTCTGGCTAGTTAATAATATAATTCCACAGGTTCACAAAATAAGTCAAAACTAGGGGTAAAACTTTGCTGGGCCCTCCTTGCGCCGGCAAACTTTTTCCCTAATTTTGTTTTTTTCAAATAGAAAGGGGGATTATGTAGCACCACATTTTAAAGGCCCTTTAATTATCCACTTAACGCCACTTTGTTCTTAAAAAGTGGTATTGAGTAGAGATTCAAATGGCCTTTAAAACGAGATGTTTCATTATCCCATTTTTATTTTAAAAAAATTACTTGTGTCCTCTTGGCACCAGGAATTCGGTTTTTGCAGTTTGACTCCTGGTTTTGACTGAGAATTACGTGAGAAAATCTTTGTCCGATACCCAGCACAGACCACTTTTTTATTTTGTGGACCTGTGTTATTTACAAAATTTTATGGCATTAAATTTGACTTTACAAGTTTTATTACCATCAATTAATATACTGGACCACTTATTAAAAACTTCTGATTTAACAGTTAACTTTGCCAGTGTTCACACCTTTTTTAAGTAAACCCTTAATTTGTTATTAGTCTTAATCTTTTAAACCATTTGGTGTAATCATTTAGAAACAAAAAATATTGATATGTTTATTATTATTTAATGAAAAAATATTTGGTTAATTAAGCAAATGTCTATTTAATGGATCAAAGATCATACCTAAAAATATAGGAGCAAGGCTGCACTTAAAGGTTATTAACTAGATAACCATTTTTTGCTCTCTCAAATCAACGATTTAAGACAGATATCTTTATTTTAAAGCTTTTGACAAAACCCCCAAATATAAAAAATAGCTTGTAAAAAAGATAGTCCATTTTTTTATGTTTCATTAAGTATTTTGAATTAAAACAAGCTTAATTTAGCTAAAATATCTCAATAATTATTTAGTAGGTACCTAGATTTTTGGTTATAATATAACATTACCTCCGGGAATATAAAAATATATTTTACTTTTTCTTTTATAAAAAACAATATAAAACTATAATCACAACTTTTTTATGTTTACACTAATAATTTGCAACGCCCTACCGCATAAGCTGCAAATTGAGCGGTCTTTCCTGCTGAAATAGCGCGCGCGTCCTCGAAACCTGCGAGCTTTGCGCGCTGACTACGACGTCCGGCACCAACTGACGAGGAACAACTGGAATGGAATAATGAAAAGCAGAGTTTGCGAAAGACTAGACTGGGGCGAGACTGGATAAAAATGCAATGTTGCCGTTATGTAATCCTAAGGTCTTTCGAAAAGAATGTTTTTTTGACTAAAGCCACTTTAATATTAAGTGTTTTTAAAATTTTCAAGTTTTCGGTATAACTTTTTCATTTTGCAATTTTTTTTCATGCAATTTTATTAAAAATTTTATAGCTGCAATTTGAGTAAAATGACGTTTAAGTTAGACTCTCATTATCTTTATATATTTAAAAAATATGCAATTATTTCAACTGGTGAATTTTTCCAGTCATCTTTAGGTGAATCAATAACATAATATAAATACTAAATTCAGTAAAAAATGTTGGTTTAAAAATTATTGTTATTTAATTTATACAGCTCAAGATGCTATTGTTATTATTAATTATTGGTAAATTAGCCCCTTGGTATGGTATAAATACCATTTCTTGATTACAACAAAACTAGGCAAATAATATTTAATATATTTACATCAACCAACTTTTTAACAAGTCCAAAGTATCTTGAGAACGAAGAATTTGTGAACTAATGTTTAAAAAACAGTTTTTTATTATAAAAGGAAAAAATTTATGAATTTTAGCTCGGGGTTGTGTTGTCTCCCGACGCGAAGCGCAGAAGACATTAAGTCGTCGTTTTTTCAGTCACAGAAAAAATACACTCCTGGTCAAAATACCGACAAACAAAATTTTGTTCAAATTCAATCTTATATAACTTTTTGGTTTTTTAAGCGATTTTAATTAATAAGTAGTAGTTTTTTAATAGTATGTTATACAGGGTTAGAGCCAAATGTTGCATTTTGACCTAAATTTTCGAAGATCCTGTGGATAATCGAATAATTTAACGTTACAAGTTTTTTTCAGTGTATTGGATTTTAAAGCCCCATCTTTTCCTAACATTTCTGTTTTTCATTTATATCGATATTTCTATTCTAAAAGGAATTACAATTTTTTATTGAAAACAATGCAA